>RJVU01053773.1:3234077-3274678 GCA_003731715.1 Anabarilius grahami
GGCCCTCTGAGGAAGGCCTTCTTGAAGTTCAGCTTGGGCTGTTGGCCAAAGGGAATGCTGTCACTGACAGCCTGGTGTGACCCGAGGGGGAGTTGCCAAGCAGTTCTGCTTTTGGGCCTTTGTCTCAAGCCATTTTTCTTGGCAGGCACTCTCCTCAAGCATGGCGGCGTGGGTATATCGTTCCCCAATGCGTTTACTGCAAACGCAGAGTGGAGTTCCCTTCGAAAGGGAACGTCTCAGGTTACGTATGTAACCATAGTTCCCTGAGAACAGGGAACGAGACTCTGCGTTTCCTTGCCATGCTTCGGGTTGCCTGCCTGCAGAACAGTCCCTCAAGACGATAGATGCTGGCTGTCTCTCCAGGCGCTCCTTTATACTTCCGGGTCGCGCCATATGACGTCATAGGCTGTCGCCGGCCAATAGGAATTGGAGTTTTTGGATAGTGCTTTCAGACACCTGGGTCACGTGGCGTTCCCCAATGCGTTTACTGCAAACGCAGAGTCTCGTTCCCTGTTCTCAGGGAACTATGGTTACATACGTAACCTGAGACGTTTCCTCAGGTTTGTTAATTTGTGTTTCACAGACGTATCTTGTCATTTCAATCCTGTTTGAATCGAACACATCTGTGTAAATAACAAATGACCTACCATTTCCGGTTAACTCATGCATCCTCTGAGAAATCTAATCCTGCCAAGATAGAAATGTCTGTCGTTTCACAACCTCATCTATTCTGTAGAATGATGTAATGAAAGCTAAATTTCTCATTGTGTGCAAGTCTGCCTGGTGGACCTTCATTGTGGATTTAAACCGTGGTTCACACACGGTTGGCATCTCATCTGACATTTAAATATCTGGAAATTAAATCAATAAGGACAATCAAAAACACTGCAAAAATGTCTGCATTCAAACATCAGACAATCACATTTTAGAGAAATCCCACCTGAATCAGTACATGAAGTGACAGGCATCAATGTTAATAATTATAACTCCAACAGAGCACAGGGTTTCTAAACTTATTTTGCTCAACATATCAAACTAAAGTAAACTATAAATGCCTCTTAATATCAAACACCAAAAATAACATTACTAAGAACTGACTAAGCCCAACAATATGCAAACATTTTTACAACACTATGACAGAGACTGAACATTTTTGGTATCTAAACATCACTTGAATTTTGAGGTCATACAAAAATTATGGTTTGCATAAACCATGTTTATTCGGTTACACTTTAGGGTAACACTTCAGTATAGGGAACACGTATTAACTATTAACTTTTGCCTCAATTAACTCTTAATTTACTGCTTAATAATAGTAAGGTAGTTTTTATAGCATTTAAATTTAGGTATTGGGTTGGATTAAGGGATGTGGAATAATGTCATGCAGAATAAGGCATTAATATGTGCTTTATAAGTACTAATAAACAGTCAATATCCTAGTAATACGCATGCTAAGCAACTAGTTAATAGTGAGAATTGGACCCTAAACTAAAGTGTTACCTTCTATTCTTACTGTGGCTGAACCCGTTTTAGGGGATATCCTTTTGTTAAAGCCACACTGTAAAACCGAACAGTGAAATTATTTAAATGAAATGAGTTTGTTTCACTCAAATAATAATGAAAGTTCATAGTACTTAATAGAAAAAAAGTTGCGTGAACTCAAAATTTAATTGTAGTAAGCTGAATTTAATATGATTGAGTTGAAGCAGATTTCTAATTCCCAGCATGCTTTGCATCAGACTGTATAAATAAATGTTGAAATTAAGTGTTATTTTGTGTGTTTTTGCACAAGATTAACATAGAGAGACAAGTTAGTGTTTAATGTTTTGTTATGTTGGGATTTACAGGGCGTTCTGTTATGTTAGTTTTGTAGGGTTACCATTGTGGTGAGTAGAGCCTGTGGTTAGGTGGGCTGCAAAACTTTAAAGACCACATATACTGTATGTTGTTTGATTATATCCATGCAAGTATATAATAACAGTCTCTTTGATAGTTATAATAGCATGTGTTATTTGCTATCTAACATTTAACCAAGATCTGAATGTGATGTTTATGTAAATGAACTGGATGTAATTACCATTATGATGAGTTGGGCAAGGCTGAGATCTGTGGGAGTGAAAGGATGCTGGTAACGTGATTGTTAATGAGAGACACCTCTGCACCACACTGGCCTTGCTCCGCTTCCACGGCTCTCGGCCCCGCCCCACTTGTCACAAAAACTACTAACTTAAAAAAATGAGTTAGTTTACTTAAATGCTTTGAGGAAATAAGTTTCCTCAAATGTTTTGAGTATTCTGAACTTTTTGAGTTTTACAGTGTCAACCTGCATTTTTTCAACTTACTTTTTAAATAATCATAGCAGAACTCTTGCATGTTGTAAAAACTACATTATCCATGATTCTACAAAAGAAGGCTCCACCAATCAGAAAAAAGACAAAAGCAAATTGTGCAAAAAAACACTTTAGTGCCCACCCAATCTCATGAAGCACTGCAAATGACGTAACAGAGTCTCCCAACAGTCTCAAAGTACTTCAATATTTGTATATACTATATATGCATATTTAGCAAACACTATTGTTTTTAATTTAATTATATCATTTGCAATACTTCATGGGACTGCAGTTCTTTCACTCATTAAAGCCATTAAGTACAGTCTTGTACCTTTGTTTTTTGTTTGTTTGTTTTTTTCAAATACTTTTTTGCTTCAAATCAAAGTTGTGATTCACCTCAAAGCTGGTTGGTTTGGTTCATTTTTTATAAGTCTATAACTGAAGACTTTTTAAAAATTCCTATGGGAAACATGAATGGGAAAATTATGGTCCAAGGCACAACTTTTGTTATTTACTACAAAACATACAGTAAGTGTTTTCTTCACCCATTTAAATGGTGATAGGACTATTTATTGTGTCATCCTAACAATGCACCATGATATGGTTAGTTTAACACTAGCAGGTAATTATCTGCATTTAGCAGTAGTTTTCTCTGCAGTTTGCAGATCCCACTTTGGGTCACAATTTACCAGTTGAGAACCACTGGTTCAGAAACTAAGCTGATTTATATGCCACAACACAAACAAAAGATGTAGCACACATGGTCTTCTGTTGGACTATAAGTACAAAGACACAAGATTCTCACATTGGCTGCATCTTTTTTAGCTGCTTTATTCTCTCTCTCTCTCTCTCTCTCTCTCTCTCTCTCTCTCTCTCTCTCTCTCTGTCTGATGGAGGGATGAGTCAGAGTGGTGTTCCGCACTAGAGGTTGACTGTCAGTAATGAGCTTCCTCAGGTGTGGCAGGAGGGGAGGAAGGTGGACGCCAAAGGGAAGATGACTGGAGATCAGGAATGAGGGATTGATGTGTAGAGAGAGATTGAGAGGTTGAATCGCAGAAAGGTGAGGTAGAGGTCACTAGTCAAACATGCCACATTTACTATTAACTTTAAAAAAGGGGTGTTCGTGCAAGATCGCACACACACAGATATACACTGGCCCTGTACACTGACACAAGTTAGTAGCCAGAACACGTTTCTCCAAACAAGCAGCTCCAAACCTGTACTAGCTCAGGGTAGATCAGAGTCTTCTGTATCTCTCTCACACACTACATACAGACTGTCTGAGAGGAATGGGGTGAATGTCAGTGAAACAGAAAGAAGCAGTTCAGATATTAGATTTTAACATTCAACACACTTGCCTGTGCAACACCCTTCAGTTTATAGACTATGAAAGACTGAGAAAGGAAGGAAGGAAAGATGGATGGACGTCTTAGGAGGAACAGTACATATGCTGCCCTGTTGACCAGTTACCTCACTCACTTTAGTCCTTACCCTAGTTTCCATCAAGTTTTTTTTTGTTATCAACAAAGTGAAAAAAATATTAGGAAATATCAGAAGACATTGGTAAAGTGGAGGAGCTCATCTGACAGGTTTGCCATGAAGCCCATGGGTTTGGACTCAGGACTGCTCATTTTATATTGTCCTGTATGCTATTAAAAGATTGGTACAATGAAATGTTCAGTCTTTGCACATAGCATAAATCTTTAATGTACCCTTTAACATGCAGTCATGCCAGTCGTGGTTTGACGTGGCCGAGAATGCTTATTCAGATCATTCAAAGCAAAACTTGTTCTGGTTTCAGAATTTAATAACATCAAATCGATCAAAAGCATAAAAATTGCTGCTTTTTTTTTGCTTTTTTCAGAGACAGATGCAGCTATAACCTAAACATTTTATTTGTGTATTTAACCTTTTTAAATAGTCTATGTTAGCTTAACTGATGCTTATTCTCACATTACAATTCTAAAATTTGGTCAGAGCTTTTTGTATTCAACCTACTTTATTTTCCTAATTTGTTTGAGATAAAATTATATTACATATTAATAAATTATTTTATTTTCAAGGCTCATAGGACAGCTTCTGACCATTAAATAAAAAAAAAAAGACTCACGATTTTATGACACAATTTGTATTTTTTTACAGACAGGCCTACAGGTCACATATTATTTGTGTATTTTACTTTCTTACTTTTACTTTCTTTTTGTCAGCATTGGAAACACCAACAGCCTTACTTTTTTTGACAGATGCCCCATTTATATTTTTTGATGAGCTGCAGAGATTTTCAAGACGCTATATTTTCATTATCCCTTTGAAACAAAACTTTATTATATATTAATAAATTATATACATAATAAAAATATTTTTATTAACAAGTATCATGTTTTTTTTCTTTCTTATTTTGCTATATAGACTATGTAGATCAATACTACTTGATATCAAGCAATATTCAGAAACAGATTTATTTATTTATTTTACTGATAAACTTTTATTAGACTGTAGATTGAAAAGAATGTTTGGTATAGGCCTATTATTTTTAAATTGTGCGAAACAACTGCCTATTCTGAATTTATAAACTGTAAAACAATATTGTTGCAATTAGCTATTTCAATTCACAACTAAAATTCATTTAAAAATGCGCTAGAATAACTCCCCGGATTTAACTTGCTAACTCAAATATGCTTTGGAGCATTATGAATCAGCGTGTTGAATCAGCGGTTCGGAGCTCCAAAGTCACATGATTTCAGCAGTTTGGCGGTTTGACACGCGATCCAAATCATGATTCGACAGAGAAGAATCATAACACTCCGAAGCTTCCTGAAGCAGTGTTTTGAAATCGGTCATCACTAAAGTCATTATTTAGTTTTTTTGGCGCACCAAAAATATTCTCGTCGCTTTATAATATTATTATTGAACCACTGTACTCACATGAACTGATTTAAATATGTTTTTAGTACATTAATGGATCTTGAGAGAGGAAATGTCATTGCTGGCTATGGAGGCCTCACTGAGCCATCCGATTTCAACAAAAATATCTTAATTTGGGTTCCGAAGATTAACGAAGGATTTACGGGAGTGGAACGGCATGAGGGGGAGTAATAAATTACATTATTTTCATTTTTGGGTGAACTAACCCTTTATGCAGAAAAAGATTGTGTTGACACTTTTATCGATAAATGTCACTGCAATCGACTATATCGGTAAACATTATGAAGAGCTAAACCTTCCTTTCACAAAAAATTCCTTGGTTGGAAACCTGGCTATTGATGTCTATCTGACCCAGCAAATGCATATGTTCATATTGGTGTCCATTTCGAAACAAATCACAACATGTACTTTAAAAGCCCACAATGTTAATGCAAATACAAATACAATGTGAAGTGTGTGTATCAGCGAAGGCTGTTGTCTACACGCTCTAGTTCTCTTCCTCTCCTCTCATTCTCTGGAGAGCAGAACTTGCTAGCACACAGCTGGGCCTGCAGAGTGTCCTGCCAGCCCTGTAATGCAGCTCAGGTGAGACTGTGATAGGGTTGGCCGGGGTCGAGCTGCATGCATCTTTATGAGCGCAGTAATGCAATGATAACTTCTCAGTTCCACGTTAACATCAGCTGTTTCAGCACTGAGAGTCTGTTGTCTCTGCTTAAGAAAGACGTCTTTCTACCGTCTGTCATATGACCAACCCTAGCCTCCAGGCTCCTCTAAACAAATACAGTGCATTAGGTCTCGGCTCAGTGAAAACAGAGTGAATGATTGAAAACTAGGCTAATGCTCGACCTGAACACACACCACTGCACACACGGCTGTGCCACAAATTGACAGTTCACATGTGCATGAGTTTGCGTCCATTTGAGAGCATGTGCACACACGTGCATTTGTGGATGTTTGATCATCTGTGTGTTCACCCAGCAGGAGAGGTCAGTACAACAAATAAAACAATCTCAGTATATAAGCGGATTACGGCCCTCACCAGCCCCCCTGTGCAAGCAGGAGATGGCGCAGTCTGGCAGCTAAATGGCACCCACAATTTAACAACAACAAAACTACAATGACAGAAAAGCAACTGTGAACTACGTTGGCCCTGCTCAATTGGAAGACAAATCAGCGTAGAGAAGTGCCAGAGAATATGCCTGCTTCAAATTCTCTCTCTCTCTCTCTCTCACTCACACACACACACACACACACACTATTTCAATCCTCAAACATCAGCGTGCCACACCGGACAATTAAAAACTAGCAACTAGTAATGTCCGATTCACAAACCTGACACTCTTTTGAACAGACTCTCTTTAGTAATTCAGTTGAACCGACTCACAAAGTTTTTGTAACTTATTATATATTAACAGAGCTCCAGACTAACATTTGAGCAGTGGTGCTGGTGCCACTAAGTTCTACAGAAGGTGGCGCCAGCACCTGATTTGGTGGTGATGTTTTCGTTTTTTTTTATCGTAAAGGTAATTAATCATATTACTATTGTTTTACAATGATCAGTGAAGTTACTAATAATATTACATATTAAATTTGACAGTAAAGCACTGAGCTTGAATTGAGATGTAGATAAAATTAACTTTTTAACAGTAACATGCAAAAACATTTTTATAGGAAAAAATGTAAATGGTCTACTCTTATTAAATGTACCATACTGAACTGACCGACAGCTTCAGTGATTATAAAAGGAATGCTCTTTACTTGCTTTCTGTGTAATTCAGTCACAATTTGAAGAAGTTTTTGTTTTTCATGAGACTTTTCCAACTTTTCCATATATTACGGAGTCAAAAAGTGCTCATCTGCCAATATCTAGTGGTAATTTCATGTCTTTTTTAAAGTTTTGATTGCCTAGAAGTTTTAGTTTTCCTTCATCTTTAAACTTTTAGGTTTTACAAATCATCACATTAAAAATGGGATAATATTTAGAGTTTATAAGTGCTGGAAAAAGTGTGAAGCACTTTAAAAAGTCCTTGAAAAAGGCTTGAATTTCACTCTCAAAGGTTTCCATGAACCCTGAAATGAATAATGTAAAAGCATTCGATTATTTCTTCCACAATACAATGGTTTCAGTAAGCATTACTACATTAAATCCATGGTGATTTGTGGACTGGGGAGCCTTAAATTGTTTGTTCATGGCACAGTTTTTCTTCTGGTTTCCACGTCAGCACTATTTGATCTGATATCTGTGGTTTAAAACAGAGAATTCTGCGCTAAATTTGAACGCTTCCCACTAGATCTCGCAGTGATGTTGTTCATTTTGCGGAAAATTCAAATGCTTTCTCAGTGGATCTCCAAGCGCTGTGTAGAAAGCAGTGTCACATGATCAAGATCGGCATGCGAGTGCTGAGTAGTGCTGTTTCATTTCACTTTTGTTTAGTTTGCTGTTTGACGTCTATCATATGAAACAGAAATGGCAGCTCTTATCAGTTGTGCAATGTGGTGGTCCCTCCAGTGCGACCTCTAAGAAAATTTAGTCGCACTGTCAGAAAGTTTGTTTTTTTGTTTTTTGATTACCTCTAAATATCAGCATTGCAAAAGCACAGGAAGATGGCTACTGTGAAACCAAGTCAAATAAAAATAAAAAAAATTGTGGTTTTGCAATAAAAATGCATAGAGGTCAAGCAACCTCCATTGCACCGCTTGAGAAGAATTGACCACTCTGGATTGATTTTTTTACCTTTATGAGCATAATTTTTCTAACCATATAAAAGCTACACAGCTACCTTCCATTTATGTCACATGCTTCATTCTCATGACAACTGAAAAGTCTTAGACAGTAATCAGAAATCACACATTTCCGACAAAAATGAAATATAAAATGTCACATGGGGACACTGTCTTAACTCAAAAAGATTATTCTCAAAATAAATAAATAACTGAATCAAAGAATTTGAACAGGTTCCATGAAATGAACCATCAAAATGTATCAATTTGCTAAAATAAATCAGATTTCCCAATGATTCCAATAACTGAATGCAAGTCAAGCTTTCGGGGAAAGATAATCAGTGAATAACAACTTAAATTCTGGTCTGTTCCTCACTAGTCTCAGCCTCAGATGTCACGACCACGGACCGTTGGCTGAATGTCTGATGCATTTGGCACACTTAACTGGAAACACTTCAGGATTTTCAAAGTCATCATCTGGTTGGTTGAATTCTATAGAATGTCCGGGAGACGTGTGTGTTGCATTCTCATAAAAGAAGAAAGCCGTCGTGTTTATGACATTGTAACTGTGACAATAAGCACTTACTAGGATCAACTAAACGCTGGATTTTCAATTGTATGTGAAGCTCAACTTGCACAGGGTTCTTGAATGAATAATTCATGCACGGCGGTCTGTTATAGTAGGGACATCGACTTAACATTTTCACGGCCCTAAACGTGACGCGAAACAAAACAAACTGTGATTGGTTGCGTTACATGTCAGTCAAACGTCCTCTTGGGCGGTGCTTGGCCAATGAAAGCTGCGATAGAGTCCAGACCTTCTGCCGTCAGTCTGAACGTCTGGCTATGCGAGACTAGTTCCTCATAGAAAGCTATCATATGGCTTCAGAGGACAACAGAACAATATGAAACGCTTGGTACTTTTATGATGCTTATTTGTAATTTTTTTGAGCTTTAAAATGTAAACAAATGTTCAAGATAAAATTATAAGAATTAGAAAACTCATATTGTTCAAGCACTAATCTGAATACTGACTGGCATACTGTACGTCCTCTCAATGTCTATGAGATTACAGCCCTCAGTTAAATCTACTTTATATGCTAAAGAGCAGCATGAATATTGTGCTAAAAATGTGTTTCACTGAAGAAAGAAAATCATTAGAATGACATAACGGTGAACAAATGATGACAGAATTAGAATTTTCGATGAACATCATTTGTTCACCGTTATGTCATTCTAATGATTTTTCACACTAGTCCTTTAATAAGCACTAGTGTGGATTATTCATTGATTATGACTTTTTCATTTCATTCAGTGCAGTAATACGGTCACTCAGGGTGACACTGTCAGCCGTGTGGTATTATCGGTGTCATCTAAAGAAAGGCTCTCGTCTAATTGGATGGAATAGAGGATTCAAACCGACATGATGATGCCGAAATTGGTACGAAGCCAACATTGATTTTCATTTATTGCACTAATGGCTCATTTTGATTTAGGCCATAACTCTGACTCTCTTGGAGAGATGTGAGGAGATCTCGTTCGTTGAGGCCAGACGGGCCAAAAACAGCAGCATTAACATGATGAGAGGGGAGTTGATTGGACTGGCTGGTAATTGTGGCGCATTACGGTGTGTGTTTATGAGAAGTGTTGTTGATCTGTGAAGAGCAGAGGAGGTTACGGTCATGTGAACGTTCATGCTACTTATGATTACTGCCATCATCATCTATATAAACCGCTCATTGACACCTCAACACCTTCAGCATTTCAGGAACCATTGGGTGCCAGATGTGACTAGCTAATAACCATTTTCTACGAGACACAATCTTCATCTACAGGGCACTAGGTGGCTCAGAAAGCCAAATCTTCCATAGGGTTGTTATTTTATCTCTAGATGTTTAATTTGAAACACTCGTACAACTAAAAAGCATAATTATTTAAATCTATTAATTAGAATGACTTCCCCTGGAGAACAAAATAAATTTGCCACCGAAATCTGCATAAAATGATATAAAAATCTGCATCATGCAATCACCAGCGCTGAGAAAAAGAACAGGCGTCATGTGACATGACCTTAATTTATACCTGAATTGTAGGTGTGGTCAGAATTACCATAATTACGAGATTCTGACTTGTAAAAGGCATTCACGTCCTCGTAGAAGTCGTAATTACAACTTGTAAACTTTTCTGACTTGTTCCACCTGACCGCTGCAGATTCATTATGCCATTGATAGTGTTGCCATTTGAAATGCATAATTCCGAGTCCGAGGACAGCTTCAAGTAGAACGTCATTGGTTGTCATCTCGTAATTACGTAATTACGGCACTTACGAAAAAAAAAATCTACATCATGTCATCACTGATTGGTCCAGTGTTGAGAAAAGTAACAGGTACCATGTGACCTCACTTGAATTTAAAGTAACTTTAATAGCCACTGAACTTGAAAAAAAAAGTGGTTATAGTGAAAGCAGATTAGCCAGATGCATTGTGGGTAAAAGGAAGAGGCGAACGCTCCTCTTACCTTAGTGTGAAGTTTCGACAGCTGTTTTTCATCCAGGTGGGTCTGTGTGTACACTCGCCTCTTGTAGCGAAACTGACAAAACAAAAACCACAGCATGGATTAGCCTTAAAGCACTATTAATATCACAATCTTCGTCCTTGCTAACATTGTTGTTCAGTGATGGTCATGTTCGCTGAAACTGTTAAGTGGAGGGAGACGGGCTCTGTGTTTGAGTGTGAACTGCTGTAATCATAACTGTGAGCTTCTAAAACATCTGCACGTCTACATTACTGCTGCACTCAGGATCACAGCCCTCTAACAGAAAACCTGCTGTGAATCAACAAACTGCATATTCAGGCAAAACATGCTGAAAACAAGCAGAGCTGCAGAGGAACATGACAACAGAGTCTTTGAAACATGAGCGAGAGAGAAAAATACAAAAATCAATATAGAAATGGATAAATTGCTCTAATTTTGCTCTAAAAAAAGATAAGTGACGACTGATTTACACACTGATAAAAAAAAAAAAAATCAAAGTTAAGATCAATTGAGTATGTTTTACAAAAAAAGTCTTTCTACTTCAAAATTTCACATTTAATTCAATGTGTTCAAAATTTTTCAGTGTATAAATTTGCTGAGGAAAGCTGGGCAAACGTCAAGATTTCAGTGAATGATGACTTAAATTTCAGTCTGTACAAACAGGTTTGAGAGTAAAAAAAAAGAAAAAGAAAAGACAATTTTAATTTTGGTGTGAACTATCCATTTAAATACCAAGATAACTGACAGAAAACAATACTCTTGGGTTATGACGTGAGAGGGAAAAAAACTGCATTTCAACCATGACAACAAAAGCAAAGTTTAAGAAAGTCAGAGGCAGACTACAAACTCAAAGTAATGTATCGCTGTCAAACTCGAGGTCATTAACAAACGCCTCAGGAACAACCCAGTCAAAATGTCATGATCAAACAGAAACATGTTGAAAGCTCACAAACAACAAGAGTGAATAGAACTTACATGCTCAGAACTCACCACAGGATCCCGCTGCTGAGCTACACAACTCTCTGGCTGTGGGCAGTAGCAGTACAAGCGAGCCGACACTATAATTCTCAGCGCTACCCAAAATTCCTCTGTCCTGCACCTCAGCGCCATCAATCCCAAAGCACAACACCAACTACAACACCATAGTGCAAAACATCACTGCGAAACACCCATGACTTTGAACTGCATAAGCGAACGCTGTACACAAACCCACAAGCCCATGAAGAGGGCAGGGCGTCGCAAACACCCACAGCTCCAACACTCTCCTTCATTAAGATCTGACCATTCAGATATCCCCATCCCTCAATCTATGAGTCTATCTAGCAAACCCACAAGGGCTCTGTTCTCTAGGGGAGTTTTGGAGGCCAGCATGTGTCAGATCTATAGACCCGCTGGTGTGTCGATGGACCTTCTGCTGTGTAGTGATGGTGCCTGAACTACGGGGACGGGTATGAGCCAACGGGTCAACGCTTAGCCAGGAGCAATGACAGCACAATAAACAACCGTGGACCATTCACGTGCAGCGGGTTGCTTTGGGAAATGATTAAACACACATATACAACGCCTCTCCTTTTGTTTACACACACATGGTATATCACTCACGTTTGACAGTTTTGCTTTTTACCAGACAAAGAGTCTACAGCCGTGGCCAAAAGTATATTGGCAGTGACATAAATGTTGTGTTTCGCAAAGTTTGCTGCTTTACTTTTTGCATATTATTTCTTCCACGTGTTTATGGAAATAAGTCTTAAAGGCTTTTACTGGCAAAAACAATCAATATATGCAAAGAGTCAATATTTACATTGTTGACCCTTGTTCTTCATAACCTCTGCAATTCGCTCTGGCATGTTGGATATCAACTTCTGGACCAAATCCTGACTGATGACAATCCATTCTTGCCTTACTAGTGCTTGAAGTTGATCACAATATTTGAGCTTCTGCTTGTCCACATGCCTTTTGAGGATTGACCACAGGTTCTCTATGGGATTAAGATTCAGGGAATTGCCTGGCCACAGATCCAAAATTTTCATGTAATGATCTCAGAGCCACTTCATTATCACTCTTGCCTTGTGACATGGTGCTCCATCATGCTGGAAAATGCATGGACCATCATCAATACTTTTTAGCCATGGCTTTAGACACTGCATATTAATTTATAATTTTACCAGTTAAACATTTACCAGGGAGATACTTTGTGATCCTCACGTTCTAACCAGCAACATCAGCTGTAATGCAACAAGTTTTGTTTGTCGTTTGGTTGCTATTTCTAACACATTGTATAGCCCTGCCGACAAAGAAAGCTCATTGGTCCAAAATATCCTCCACATTGATTACTAAACTTACTTGATGTTAGCTTCTGTAATTCTAGCCTGAGTTAATCTACATCTGTTCCAATACATAGTGAGATGACTATCTAGACACCATTATAAAATGGATAGTTCCGCGCCTTGATTTTGAATGGTTGAGTTGGTATGAAGCCGTTATAAAATTCCCAAAAACATACAGCTGACTGCATTACATAAGTATCGCTGAGCCACTGAATGTATGTATGTTGCTGTGTTTTAGTTGGAACAGGAACTGGAGTCTGGAACCAGAACGGGAAACTGCAGCAACCCAGAGAAAAGCCTTTTAATATGTCCCGAGAAGGAGGGAGATGCAAAATGGCACCTTTTAGATCAAGTGTTTTGATTGGCTGATGCTGTCAGAGATGGCCACTGGATGGCCCCTCTCTTGCATGAGGTTCATTTGCATAGCTTAACGTTCATGTTTAGAACAATGTCCTTAAGGTTTTTCCTATGCATAATTCACTTTCCAAACCAATTTCAGATTAACCTAGGCATCATGCTGAAAACATAAAGACCAAACATCGAGTTATATTGAACTTTTACCTATGCATTCATGTATAGCTTAATAGGTAAGTTTGTATATTTTGCATGTACACAAACAGCACTCATTAAGTATATACAGTTCTGTTAATAGAAATGGAGAAGATTTGCTCCATTTGGTCCATTGTGTGTCCTTTGTGGCTCCAAGCCACATGGCAAACCTGTTTGGAGAGTGGAAGTCAGTTCACACCTCAGGTCTTAGAACTGAGGGACAGGGGTGAACAATGGGGAAAATGGTGATTGGATTAATCTGCTCAATGACACGCAAATGTCATCATTCTTCCCTTGCACAAATGGTCGGGGTGATTGTCTTTGCAGGCTGATCTGCTAGTCCATCTATTTCTTTGTTTGAGGAACTTCTCTCAGAGGTGTGAGTTTTGGGGTCCTGTGCTTTTCATAATGGCAGATGAAAGGGGACTATTGATGTAAAGGGGGTGTCTGCCCTCATGTCTGCCTGCTGATCACTATATAAGTTTACATTATTAAATATGATAATGTATTATTAAATATTATTATGATTAAATCATATGTATATAATATAATCACATTAATAAAATTTAATTTTCTATAGTGCTTCAAATCAAAGATAGATGATGATGATGATAGATAGATGATAGATAGAATCACACCTGGTTAGCACATAGTATTGTGCTGCCTGACAGTATATGATTTGCAGATTATGTCAGTACGTCTATAACAGAGTCAAACATATTTAGAGGCTAATATAGATCTGTGTCTTTAACTGATGGCAAACAGGTTGAGACGTTAATTCATGCTTGTCATGGTTTATGGCACCTAGGAGAGATTTGTAATAAATTTCAGCAACAAATTCAGTGAGAGCCTAACTGCATAAAGGAAATGATTTCTTTCTGTCATTTATCTGTTCACAGCTGAAATATGGAGAGGCCATTTTTCAGAAGCAAACTCTTGTTTGCTCTCTCTTTCAAATGCTCTTTTTTCTCCACAGCCCCCCAAAAGTCAAAATTGGAATGATAAATCAGGTGAAATAATAATCAGAGTATTCCTGACCACACAGGCTGACAGAAGAGGATGGAACAATGGAGATATACTCAGGAAGGCAGGGTGCCAAAATGAGATCTGCTGAACACACTGTAAGCAAGCCAAGCTTTTATTTTACTGGTGCACATATTGAGCCTCAAGACCAGGGTGTGAATTATGGTGGGATTTGGGGGTATGACCCTCTAAGTAGGGCTTAAACTACTTTGCATTCTCAAATGTATATCTGTTACGGACAGAAGGGTAGGAGACAACAGGTACAAAAGCAGATGGTAGTTTATTGACGAACAGCAAGTTAAACACAGGAATGCAGGTGAGTGAATGGCAGATAGAGTCTTCGTTATGTGATAACTGAACACTGATACTGTCCTTTGTCTTACAGGTTCGTGGACGGCTGATGGTTGATAGGCTGGATGGACACACGGAGACGTAGGTGAACTCACACACGGAGACAGGGGGTAACACGCTGGAGTAGAATGGGTAAGTAACATTGAAGTCTTGGAGATCAACAATGAGAGTCCTTAGTACAAACGAGACCGGACAACTGAGGGAGGTGAGTGGTGTGCTTAAATAGTCCTGTGTGATGAGGTGCTGATGGGGAACAGGTGTGTGTGATCAGCTGATGGTGAAGTGAGTGCAGGTGAGGGCCAGGGAGGATGATGGGAGATTGAGTCCAGGACAGACGGAGACTGTGACAATATCCATACGAACATACTGTACATATCCAACATCGACCGAAACCTTCCTATTTAAAGGTGGTACAGCGGATCTTTTCGTCGAGAGTTTTTGAAATGAGCGCATGCGTAAGAACAACCCCCCTCCATTTCGAGTGAACGCCTCCCAAAACTCGTGCACGAGTATTGGAACATGAGTGTTTACCACCGGCATTCGCTGTGTTATTAAAACGGGCACACATTTAACGACTAGCTAAAACATTCTAAGACTGTGCTCAACATACAGCGATTGTTTCCTGCTCCTGAAGCAGATTTATATACTTTCACATGGAATTTGAACACCGACTGTAATCGCAGACTGAACGCAACTGGCTCTGACTGGACGCGTTTGAGCGCGATCAGTCATAAGTATCAATTTACATTCATAATCGGCCTTACAATCATTAAGTGTGGACACTTAGTGGATTCATTATGTCGGACTCACCGCAGGTAACTCATAATCTGCAGTTGTTACTTCTGTCTCCTGACAAAAACATTGCATGCGGCGCCTGTGGAGTGTGGAAAGTTACTGGAGCGCGCAGCCGCGCGTCTCTCACAAAGAACGTCATGGCAGCGATTGACAAGCCAGAGGGCCAGTCCGCGCACGTCTCTCACAAGGAACGTAATGGCAGTGATTGACAAGCCAGAGGGCCAATCGTTTACGCGATGATCGCGTAAACGATTGGCTGATGTTTTTAAGGCCCTACCTCGTGCACAGATGATGTATATTAATAATATTCCTTTCAGTGCACCTAATAAATAGTCTTTTATCAGTTAATAAAGACAGTTTCAAGTAATATTGCAAAAATGTATAAAACAAAACATCCTCTTTAGCACCTTTAACATTTTAAAATGTAATTTTTTGCCCATTAGCTAACATTAATGCATTAACTAACAGTGATCAAAACATTTGTTACAGTATTCATTAATCTTTGTTAATAAAAATTAAAGTTAATAATAATAAATCTGTTCCTTGTTAGTTCATATTAGCTCAGGTCCATAGTAACAGTAATATTAACAGATACAATTGTTAGTTGTCATTGTTAGTTCATGTTAACTAATGGAACCTTATAATAAAGTGTTACCAATTTCTAATATCGACTAATAACTGATATGGGACCAATATATTCTGCATCTTTACACAGATTTACACATCACAAAAACATGTTTTGATTAAAAAACATTTAAAGGGGTCATGAACTATGTTGTTTTATTGTTTTATCAATAAATAACCATAATACTAGCATTAAGATCCTTTGAAAGGTATGTTATTTTTAGTCCTGTATCGCTCTTCTCTCCTCGTCAACTCACTGATACGCCAGTGGGCGGGGCTAACATTGCAATGATGAAGTAGGCATTGTTTTCGCAAGTAGGCAAGGTGGCGTTTCACCTATAGGCACATTCCGGGACGAGTCGTACGCTGGGGCTGGTGTCAATAAACGCTTTTATTGGACTATCAAGGAAGCTTTCAGTT
Organism: Anabarilius grahami; assembly: GCA_003731715.1. Classification (NCBI taxonomy): domain Eukaryota; kingdom Metazoa; phylum Chordata; class Actinopteri; order Cypriniformes; family Xenocyprididae; genus Anabarilius; species Anabarilius grahami. Next base: position 3,250,678 of record RJVU01053773.1, read on the forward strand.
CTGAAATTTACAGGATAATCTTAAAGTATGATGACCTCTTAAATATGAAAAGCTCAAGGAAAAGTTGATTTCTCAATTCATGACCCCTTTAAGATGGACAGTAATCTAACTATGCTGGGGCCACTAGAACAATGAATAGCACAAACTCTAACAGAAAACTACAGAACAAAATTCTGTTCAAAACTCAAACAATTTGCTCACTGGTCAAGAATGTGAAGTGATTTTATCTACCCATCTGTCAATAACTGTCTCCAAATCGATACTGCTCTCTTACTCAATCATGCGTATGTGTCATGGACAAGACCATGAGGATCATATAAGAGAGGAAAGTAAAAGAAAGCAGCGCCAAAACTAGTAGAAAGAGAACAATTAAGGAGCTGAGCAGAAAAAATGGATGAGCAGCGGAATGATTTACAACATGGCCACAACAGACTTTGAGTAAGGTCAGAGAAGACCACTCACCTCAAGGTATGGGACAGGAGAGATGTCGGGAAGTGGGTATTCCTTCAGTGTGCGCTGCTCATCCAGGAACTTTCCGGCTTTGCCGTTGTATGCAGGCTGGAAGAGTCCGTAGTTTAGCACATCCTTCAGGCTCTGGTTGAGTGTGCAGAGGATTCGTTGTTTAGACAACCAGATGGGCGACTCCACGTTAAATTTCATGCATTTCTGCAGAGGAAACACAAAGACATACATAATGAGTCATAAAAAAATCCCATAAAGCAACAACAAACCAAAGATTCCCTAATACACTATTGTTTTACGGTCAGGAAGATGTTATGCTTATAAAAGAAGTCTCCCAGGCTCACCAAAGCTGCATTTAATTAAGCAAAAATACAGTAAAAATACCAATTTAAAATAATTGATTCAAATTTAGTTTATTCCTGTGATGTCAAAGCTGAATTTTCAGCATCAGAAATCATTCTAATATGCTGATTTGGTGCTCAAGAAACATTTCTGTTTCTTACATCATCTTTTGACTTATTGCTTTGTTATTTTATTGTAGTAGTATTATTATATTATTATATATTATTATTATATAGTATTTGGGTGGAAACTAAGTTTACCATGATAAATATTTGGCACCTTGTTGATTTATTTGTAAATATGATGAATATTTATGTTGAATATGAATATAATAACTTTTCTGTAGTAATAAACTAATTAAGTGATGATATCAATGTCTTTGGAGTTACTTCTACATGTGGCACGATCAACATTTTCTTGTCTCTCCAGAAATCTTTCTTCTTACCTCTTCCTTTCTTTCATCCTCTATCAGAGTTCACTCTTTGTGAAGCTTTTGCCCCAAAATCAACAATGAAGATTTCAGAATGAACCCATTGACCAATCAAGCGGTGTATCAATAAAATTCTCTCACCCATGTCTTTGTCCTCTATACCATTACTAAGAACACACGGCCACTGCCTTTTCCACAACGCTGTAATTACTAGAGGCAGAGAACCAGAAGACCACCAAGACAGAAAGAGAAAGCAGGAGCAAGAGGCTTTCAGAGCTTTTGTTCACTTCTCCTCTCAGCAAATACAACATCAAATGCAGCTTTGAACTCTTGTCTACTGAATTTATTTTACCAGAGAGCCCAGCATTAAGGAGACAAAGATGGGGAGGAGAGAGGACATCAGTCTGAAACACAAACACACACACACACACACACACACAAACATAAAAAGAAAAGCGTCTCAGAAACTTGTAATTGTGTGCAGAATTCCCCCGAAGGTAAGCCTGCGTTTCATTTTGCTTTCCCGGGGATAACAACAGCCTCCGCCACGGTCGTTCCTCTTGATTTTCAATCTTAAATTTCATCACTCTTTTCTGTGTTTATCTTCGCTCATGCTGACAGGCAACTAGAGCACATTCAGCTCTATTTAAACTCAGAACCAGAGGTAAACCAGACCGCTGCCAGACGACAACCCTCTATTCAACATGCAAATGGAACTGATGCTTCAATACAATAAAACAATAATCTCACGTCACAATTATATTCTTCTTTCTGAAAAGAACCTATAGACACCACAAATTAAATGCTAAAAATCATAATAGAAGCAGAGCCAAGAATCAATTATAATTTTGGTTGGGCCAAGTGTATTTGTGTATCGCAAATATTTACACAAATTGTACCCTGCTATTACAAACGGTACGATACAAAATTTATTAGTACCGGTACTGAATGCTTTCATTATTAGAATGAATGCATTCTAATAAGAGCCATATTTCTTAATTTGTGTCAATGTGTGACAGCAGGAGTCAGGACGTGTGTGTAGAGCGCTGCTTCCACTCCTTGCAGGGAGTAAAATATATACCCGCATTATTGTTAGTATTAGTATTCCACACGGCTTCGGAGCGTAATAAAGGCCTTCTGAAGCAAAGTGATGCGTTTGTGTAAAAAAGTGTACATATTTAACAAGTTATGAAGTAAAATATCTAGCTTCCACCAGACCGCCTTCCGTATTTTACTTACAAAGAAAGTGTAAAACTCTCGCAGTTCAAAAAGCTTTGTCCTACGCCTTCCCTATTCAAGGAAAAAGTGTAACTAACACGACGCCAGTTTACACTTTCTTCGTAACTTGAATACGGAAGGTGGTCTGGTGGAAGCTAGATATTTTACTTCATAACTTGTTAAATATGGATTTTTTTTTTTTTTTTTTTTTACACAAACGCATTGCTTCGCTTCAGAAGGATTTTAATAACCCCCGGAGCCGTGTGGAATATGTTTATGATGGATGGATGTGGATGGAGACACTTTCTTCAGCTCATACTCGTTTGGTAACGCTTACTTCCATTATAAAGCTCAGATGCGTCAGAATATTTATTAATATTTTTCCGATTGTGTTCATCAGAAAAAAGAAAGCCATATTCACCTAGGATGGCTGGAGGGTGAGTAAAGCTTTTCATTTGAAAAAATATTAAATTACTCATCATGAAATAAGAATTTGGTCATATCACCCACCCTATTCCAACCTGTTCAGAATTGTGAAAGGTTAGAGAATGGTAACAAGATTGATAATGTGATTGTTGCAAACATCTCTGTAATGACGTTCACACAGTGGCATGTAATTATTATTATTTTTTATATATATAAGGGGAATAGTCAAAAAGCAGTGCAGTAACACGCCGGTCAAGTGAGTTTTTAGTTTAAAAAAAAAAATCTATTTATAAAACAATTCATTTTATGTTCTGTCATATTATTCAATTACTTTTTTTGTTTTAGTTTTTTGCCGTGGTATTGATTCAGTATCAGTATCGAGGTATTTTAGTCAAATATCATATCAACACACACACACACACACAAATATAAATAAACTCTTATTATTAATGATTCCCTCATAATTATTAATGATTCTCTGAACTTTAAGAATTAATATTGAATATATTTTATTTTCTACTTTTACATCACACCCCAGAATAGTCACCAGTGAAGGGCTTGGGACTGTGTCATAGTTCATTTTTAATGAGATGTGACTGTTTTTATTGATATGTTTTAGCATTGATTGAACATTTCACTGAGGTTACCGCAATGCTTTCTGGGACTGCCTCTGTAGAACTTCCTTAGATTGCCTGACCAAATAAGTCAAAGGGGAAGATAATTTTGCTGCCTACTGTTTGGAACACCCTTTGAATCAGGAAATACTACCTAGGTAGGGGGCTCCCTAGATTTTAGAACAAAACTAGAGCTTCAAACACATATTGCTTTACAAATAACCAAACAAGTCTTTTCGTTTGTCTCTCAGTCCATAATTAAGCCAGAAATTAGAAATCCAACAAAAATGTATATGTAATCAAAATGCACACATCCCCAAATACTCCCCACCCATATCGGCACTGCTGTTCCCACAATGCAGCAGTGCTGATGCGATTCCCTGAACTCATGGACTATTGCTGATAGCATTAGCCTGAGGAAATTCATAACAGGCCTCTATTGGCATCGGTTTAGGAGAGAGAGATTCCTAACAATGCATTGATTGAGCTGCATGCATACAGCCGCACACAATGACTCTGGCTAGAAAACATTGTAGATTTGCTCAATAGGGCTTTGGTAAGCAGGCTGGTTTTCAGCAGGCCTCCAGAGGAACATGGAGTAGAGATATAAACCACATCTGGAGAATGAGACAGGGACAGTCCATCACTGTCACACACATGCAGGTGCACACATCACGTTATGCACATAAAATGCCAAAACACTGTGTATTTATGCATTAAACTCTTTAAATGAGTAATTCAAAAAATATGAAAGCATAAATATATAATTGGGGTTACAATTATTCAACTGATTAGTATATCTGCTGTAAGCATCAGTGCATTAAGAACATCTTTATAATAATAATAATAATAAATTAATATTTATTATTATTATTATTATATGTACAGGCTTTAAAAAATGTCTCTGCCCATATATAATGATCTAGAATTTCTCAGTAAACAGTCTGACCATGTACTGCAAAATCTGATCATCACAATTATTAGTATTTCAAAATGTCCACTGTAGTGTGGTGATTAATTTAAGTGATTAAATGTGGGTAATTAATGCTCTCCTGAGCCCTTTGAGAGGATCGGTTCACGATGGACTAGTATCAAAAAACATCAGCTCGTATACAACTCTTCTCTTCATTTGTGAGTATTTAACGCTTTTTTGAGTTTTAAGCACTCGCATATGAGGCTGGAAGTGACACCAACCTGATATTTTCGAACTTGACATTCATATTTAATCTTACTTTAATACATTTTAGCAAAGACAGCAGAGGGGAAGTAACAATTAAAATCAAGTAACTTTCTCTCAAAAACTTTTGGTACAATATCTATACTTGCTCCTGTTTACTATGACAGAAATATCTTCAATAGAACAAGGATAATTTAACACAAAACAGTATAAGCAACACTAAACAGCCATAAACACAACTACAACCCGACAGCTATCCCATAAGCCTTTATACCTTGCTCACGCCTACATAATTAAGTACATTCAGATACAATAGCATTTGGCCACTCCTTTGAATAATGCTGAATTTATTTGATCAAATTCAATTTTTCCAGTAAACACAGACAGATTACCACCAGTATGGTAATCATGTGGGAAAAAAATTCAATATATGTGTTAGGTTTGTGTGAGTTTCATGTGTGTTTGTGTACCAGGTGAATGGATATCAATGACAAATTGAATGCACTGGTGTGAGGCATTTTCACAACGCTGTGTTTCATCGGAGGAAGACTGCACTGCTTCAAATGAAGTTCACTGAACACGATTTACTGCAGAGAAAGAGAGAGAGAGGAGTGGAAAACATGCAGATAAAGTCCTCCTTCTCACAAATGCCTCTCTCCTTATTGGTGAATCAAGATACACACACACATATAGGCTGATATATATATATATATATACTACGGCTGGGAATTTAACGCATTAATTATAATAATTGATTACAGAAATCTTTTTTTAAAGGCATTTAACGCACTTGCCCTGCCCCTAGACCTACACAGGTCATCTGACATTTCATACAGTTGACTGATGATGAATATAATGCAGGGCAACAACTCACATGATATAGCTTATGGAATGCCGTTAGAATGTCCATAAAATTCAAGATATAAAAGGGCGAAAGGCAATTGATTTGAACACTTTGAAGCGTAAGACAACACAGGTAAGACGTTCACTGCTAAATTCAGCACCCATCGCACATTATAGATAAACTGACATGATTTAAATGACAAAAAACATTTAGCCTAGTTCATTAACAAGTTAGTGAATATTTTGAATAAAAAAGGAAAAAGGAAATAAAAGTGATACATCTGTCATACGGTGCTATTGTGCGTGACGCGTCACCACCCACATTAATAATAAACGTGCATATATTGTGAATTAATTAAATAAACTTATTAACCTAGCTTTCTTGGTAGCCTTCAGTAAATTAACTTCTCTAAGAAAATTATTCATAAAACATCAGTTGACCATATGTTTACTGCTTTACACAATAATGACCTCAAATTATCTTTTGGGGATAATTTCTCAGCCAAATTTGATGTACAATAAATTTGCGATTAATTAGATTAATTAATCGCCACATCATGTAATTAATTAGATTAAAAATGTTAATCGCTTCCCAGCCCTAATACATATATACAGCTCTGGAAAAAATTAAGAGACCACTTAACATTGATTTCTGAACTTGGAGTGGTCTCTTAATTTTTTCCAGAGCTGTATGTGTGTGTATGTATGTTTATATATAATACATATATATATATATATATATATATACACATACATACACACACACATATATATATGCATTTTGAACTGTCACATTTGATTGAGTTAACCTGCTAGCAAAGTGATTCAGTTTACTAGTGTTTACTAGGGATGGGTACTGAAACCCGGTATTAAATTGGCCCCGGGGCTAAATTATGAAAGACCGGTGTATCGATAAGCTCTGACGTTAACGGTTCTGCTATCGGTACTGGAGAAATTATGAAGAAAATAAACGTACATTTATTATTGCTATATAGACTTTATCTTGCAAATTCTATCTCACCAGAGTCGCCAGCTGTGTCTGTATTCAATAATAGAACATTTGTCTATTATGCATTTCTGCTTTCGCAATCCAGAAGAGAGTTCGCGCTCACGCAGAGGAGTTACAGCACGCGCAGCCGCTCACAACATTAAAGCCCTGTTTAATGTTGACGATGGAGGAGAGAACTAAACAACTAAACGTCTGCTTACACTTTAGGCCTGTGATATTAAGCTAATTTTATTTTTGATTTCGATTTTGGCTTCCAAGGATCAGACAGATCCAAGGATCATATCTGAGGTAAAACTATTAAAAACTAGTTTCGTCTAGCACACCTTCATTCTTCACAGCTGTGCGCGTTCCATCCTCCCTAAACCCAAACTTAACGTCAGAATCAGCACAACCGGTGATTGTTGTAAAATGCTGTATTTACTGTTGCTAAATTGCAATAAATGTTTGATAATTATTATCAACGTTTTAAAATGTTGAAAGCACAATAATCCGTACAAGAGACGCTGTTCCTCAGGCTGAATTGTGTGTGCGCGCTCCAAAACGGAACGCAAATAGACAAACAAATTACACTTTGGGCTTCAGGTGCACGTCCAAACGATCAAATACACACCGGATTGGAGCGTGTTTAGCTACTTAAACGCAGTTTATATCGTAAGTGTACATGAACAGCTGGGAGAAAATCCGATGTGTGTTAATATCTATTGTCTTAAAGTGACAGCAGTCACCTTCTGACGATTATGCCATCAGTGTTAATCAAACAACAAAATGCAAAGAGAAAATCACTCACAGCTTTTCATCTGAATATAGTTAGCTTTAATAAGCATTAATCTATTAATTTATACTGTGCAGTGTTATTTTATATTTGGTTACTTTACTTAGATTTATTTTATAGGCTAGGCCTGTATTACTTACCTGAACACATGAACAAATAAAAGCATTTTATTTCATTTGTGTCTTTGTTTTATTGTATGTGTCAGTTTGTTTTACTTTGTTTCTATGTTCATGTTCTTACTGTATCTTATATAAAACACCAAAAATGCTGGACANAACAAAAAGTACCGATAAGAATACCGTTAAAGTACCGGATCGATAAGCAGTATCGGTAAGAGTAGTAATACCGTTAAAACCTTAACGATACCCATCCCTAGTGTTTACTGTCTAGTTTTCATAAAAAACACTTTTTTGTGCATTCGTAATCTTTAGCCATGTTTCCTCTGAAATTACCGGGTCAATTTGTTCCAGGAACTGTTTTGCCAGGAACTCCCCAGACCTGTTGCGGTCTGCATTTCCATCGAGGTCTAAAGTACCATGAAGATTAGGCAAATTAGTCCAGTGATGTAGGACTGCTTGCGACTATCCAGTTCCCGCTGGATTTTGTCGGTCATATTTTTTAAACACCAATTTTGATTCGACAATCAATCAAAATGCTGCATGAACTCAACCAATCAGCATGTTCAGTTCCCAAGTCCAATCCCCGAAAGTTCCTGAAAAAAGGACTACCTCATGAGCAAGGACTTTCCGAGAGGGAAATTTTTACCTGGAACTTCATTTAGACCCTGCGGTTGAAACCACCGAGTACCACCCCAAAGTTTCTAGTTCCTGTAGAAAGTTCCTGCGGTGGAAACACGGCTTTTTTTCATTGTTTGTTTAAATGGTGTATTTATCATAATGCACTTTTTTTTGTATTTGTTATCATTGACAAAATACAAACACATTTTTTTACCAAACCCATTTTTTTCAGCAATTTTGTTGACAAAATTAACAATGCCTGTTGCATACAAAAATGCCTAGAGCAAAATATCAAGCTCCGGTCTGGCTTTACGCAATATCCAGAAGTCTTTAATCCGTCCGCCTGGAAACAAAGTTCTGACCGCAATTAATTTATGGTTGTGAAACTTTAATGCAACAGCGTGTGGATGTGAGCTTTTAAATCATTCCTGCCGTGTGTTTTCCCCACCGTATCTGTACCACTTTAATAATTTATATTGTTGTGAATGCATGTGCAACATGTTCACACACTAACGCACACATTAGCAAACTCACTTGGTGGTTGTGACGCGCCTCATTGGTCAATGAGCCCTCGCTATGAGTGTTTGTGTAGAGATAACACCCTCTCGACTCAACGAGCTCTCGTCCTCTCACTTGGTCGAGTGTGTTTGTGTGTGTGTGAATGATCCTCATGCCGCAAGGTCTTTATACCGAGCATCGCTGAGTAAGACTTTTTCATACCAAAGTAGCCAATCAACATGACCCTGCACTGCAGAGAGGAGAGGGTTTGTTCGTTTGACTTTTTCCAAGTCTTTCTCATTAGACGGGGACCCCTGGAGACCCTGCATGTGGTTTTAGAGAGCAAGGACCCTGCCTGCTCATTTTCAGTACCTGTCAGCTCACATCGTCAGAGGACCAGAGCAGATCAGCCCGTTTAGAGGCGAGAAATGACTGAAAAAAGTAACTGTAGGGTGAATGTCATGAAAACATGTTCAGGTAATTAGAAAAATAAATAAATAAATGAATAAATAGTATATTCAATGACTGATATTTAGAGGGCATTTTAGTAAGCTAGTTAAAGCTGACTAATTAATGAGAAAATACTGATTAAATTTAAAAGATATTTTTGTCAAAAGACGGTCAGTGAATAGTCCATACATATGCTATCTGAGAATGACTAAAATATTGGTGGCAGAACTTGCTCTGCCTGAGAAAACAGGCAAAAAGCTTTTATCTAAGCTGATTGAACTAGAGAGAGGGAAGGACAAAAATGAATGGTAAGAGCAATATCTAGAGACAGATAAAAAGCAGCTTTCACATTACACAGTCAAGCTGAGCTACTGTGTCTTTGTGTCTGTCTGAGCATGGTGAAGATGAAACACCTTCATCACCAGAGACAGAAAACAAGCCAAAGCTCAACTTATATTCTTTATAAGGCGTATATCAAGCACGTGCTGACTTTAAGAGGCAGATCAAACGTGTACAGTCTTGATACAAGAAATGTTCAGCAAGAAATGTCACAATGACAAGATGGAAACTGAACAGTTAGGTTTCTTGCAGCAGGTACATCTCATACTTTAATCTTAAAACAAGTTTTTATCTTTCTTTTCATCATTTAAATAATATATTTAAAAAAATTTATTAATCCTGCCACATCTGTTTAAATTGGCCAATGTAGACAGGTTGCATGAAAAACCATGAACAAAACAACACAAGGTAGAAAATTTGATACAGACTATTAAATGCATGTTAAATACATCCAGTCAAGGATACAGTCAAGTAACAGAATCATGTCAATCACGAAAATTATCAACAACTTCAATAGATAAACTCATATTTTAAATATTTTTAGTGAAAAAAATATTAATGAGAGCTACCTATTCTGACATAGTACCTGGAAACGCTGCACTGTCTATACAACATAAACCACGTAGAAGACCTTAAATGTGGTAATTACGTTGCTTTCTCTTGGGGTTCAGAAACCTCTCGGATTTAATCAAAAAATATCTTAATCTGTGTTCCGAAGATGAATGAAGGTCTTACTGGTGGAACGATGTGAGGGTCAATAATTAATGACAGAAATTTCATTTTTGGGTGAACTAACCCTTTAATATTCTTCTAGATTCTCATTCTTTATAAACTTTTCATTTGCAATCTTCATTTTAAGGCCCTATAAGTTTTAATCACAGAGACATTAGGATCCCAATTCAACTCCATGTCCAAATTGTTGAATTTGACCCATTTTTAATGGTCAAAAACCGAATGTGGGTAACTTTACAAATAGCTGATACTTAGTGTGTTTAAAGAAGAATATCTGAGTAACAAATAATACTGAAACAAGAAATGTATCTTGTTCCCCTTTATCAAAACAACTGCATAGAACATCTCTGCCTGAGTGCCAAAAATACACTGACATGGTCAAGTCGAGGGCACATTAACTTTCATAAGAATCTATATTTGAATCAGTTTCAGGGATATTTGGAAGAAATATCCTTGAATATCCCTACAACTTCTGAACCTACCAAGAGTTCAAATACGCAGTATCGTAACTATGCTACCAGAATGACATTCCATTATCTCTGGGATTGAACTATAAAGGGTCTTAAAAATGAAGACTCTAAAAGAGAAGTTTCATAGGAACAAGAATCTAAAATGATATTAAGATCTTTAATACTTCTTGAGTTACAGACATGCAAACCTTGTAAAAATAACTTTTTGGCACTCAGAGAGGTATGTTGTATATGCAATGGTTTTGATAGAGGTACATTTCTAGTTTCAGTGTTATTTGTTCTTTAGACATTCTTCTTTAAGCACAGTATCAGCTGTATGCAAAGTGACCCATATTTGTTTTTTGACTATTGAAAATAGGTCAAATTCAACAATTTGAACATGAAACCTCATTGAGAACCCCATATCTATGAGATTGAACCAATTAGGGCCTTAAAAATTAAATTAAGATTTCAAAAGAAAAGTTTGTTTAGAACCAGAATCTAAAACTCATACTTAGATACTTTTAATGTTTTTTTTTTTAAAGGCACACAAACTCTGGAAAAGCTATATTTATGTCACTTAGGGCCTGTTTACACCTGGTGACTTCATGCATTTTCTCTGATCGGATAGCTATCTGATTTATAAAAATAATTGCATTTAAGCTTGGCCACATAAATGTGTCTCCGCAAAACGGATATAAATCCGATCTTCAATTCCCGCGCTATATGCAAATTTAATGGAGTTCACGTTACCGAAAGCAACAACTATTAGCTGCATTTTATTGATCATCAGCTAATTTCAAAATCAAAGATCGCAATAGGAGAGAGTGCGGAAAAGCACTGGTAGGATAATTTAGTCTCATTACTTTTAATGAAGATGATTGTGTTTTGAGCGCCTGCGACTTACTTTCATTTTGATTTGCGGCAGTTTGCGAGTTGTCTTGCTGAATAGATATTCAGCTACTCTAATGCATTGATGCGTGCTGCAGTAGCGCTGTCGTATCTGACTATAACATGTTATTTAGCCCATAACACGCTCTCACACGTTTATTTTTTAGTATTTTTGGGAGGAGTTAAATTTACAAATGTGGTTTCAACAACCAGATGCATTTAGACCTGTTCAGTTTTGACTGGAATGCGTCCTAGACCACCTCCTGAAGTGGTTTGAGTGATCGGATTTAAATCCGTCTCGAATGCGTTTCGGAGGGCATTTAGACCTGGTCTTTTCACGATCGGATAGCTATCAGATCATAGAAAATGCATGAAGTGACCAGGTATAAACAGGCCCTCAGACAAGTACGATCTATGCAATAATTTTGATAGAAAAAATTCTAGTTTCAACATTATTTGTTCTTCAGCTGTATCAGCTAAATGCAAAGTAACCCACATATGGGTTTTGCTGAAAATGTGTAGAATTTAACAATTTACCTTTAGAGACAAATTGGCATCCCAATATCTCTGGAACTGAACCATAATGGACCTTAAAAATCTGGATTCCAAAAAGAAGTTTGTTAAAAACCAAAATCTAAAAGGATATTAAGATATCTTTAATGCGTCTTGAGTTACAGGGGTGTAAAACAACCTGAAAAGTGCTTCTTCCCATTTCTGAACGTCAACATTGGCATATTTTTGCTCCAGATTTCAGGTGGAAATTGTAATTTTGACCCCCCTCTACAAAATAGTGGATTACTTAGTAAATATACAGTACATCCATGATATTTGAAAATCATGTATCATGAAAAGCGCTATACAAATAAATGTGAATTGAATTGAATTGAATATTTAATATTTTGGCTTTCATCACTATTTACGTTTGTCTTTCTTCAAAAATATTAACAAAATCCAAAATTTGAGCCAGGGAAGTTTCTGAAATTTGGTTGATTTGTCACGAAATGACCCTTTGTATAATCTGTATAACACCTACAAAACTCCTGTTCCTGCCTGTATGCATTTTGTTTCTTAGACTGGGAAGTAATTATGCCGATGTACTTGACTGGTCATCCCTCTTTTTTGCCTGCTTTTGTCTCTCTGTCATCAAAACCAAATACTAAAACTCAGAGGAATATCTAAATGTAGCATCAGCATATGTTCTAGTTATAATGAGATGGTGGGGCACATCAGAAGATCTTTCATTCTTGCCGTTTCCTTTTCCGGTTTCATTCTTCCAAACATAGACAATCAAAAAAGTACTGTAGTTTAACCAGTAAGCAGGACCTGATGTAAATTCTCGCTATAAGGTGCTATAATGGCTGGAAAATGATCGTACCTAATGATTGATTCTCAAAAAGTCACTGTGAGATGGCTGGCTAATCGCTTTATCAGCATTTCAAGGTCTTAAAGAGGTAGTTTAATAAAAAATGAATATTGTCATCATTTACTCACGCTCAAACCTGTATAACATTTGAAATACGACAAACTAAAACTGCACATATGCTCTAAACAACCTTATACATCATCACATATACAGTACATGACATATACATGTATACATGACACATATACTGTAACATAACACAACTGGACAAATATCGATATAGTTATTATGCTATAGATTCTGTCAGGCTGTCATGTGTGCACCCTCACGGGCACAAAAAAAACGAGTTCTGAGCTCAAATCTTAAGGATGTCAGCACTACCTGGTGTTGACAAGCTGTGAAAAATTTCCACAGGAAACAGGAGTGAAAACAGAGAGTGAGAAGAACACATCCAAACAACAATCAACAGAGTGCTGACTTATTTATGTGACATGACAAATAATGCTCTGAAACAGAGGTCACACCACTCATGAGGAGTTAAAAGTTTGGCTGTGTGAAACTTTTCTGTGCTTTCAACTCGCACACAGCCAGAGAACCATGATGGAGGGAGAAGTTCAGTCTACACAGTCTACAGATTTTATTCTCAGTGTGTTGATTTTATATATAAATAAGACAATGTTTATCATCACCATTATATTATCTATCACCAAAGCTTTTGATCATTTTCGGGACTGACGCAATTCTGTTAAATGATCCAACAGAGTATAAGTCTGTATTTTCTTTTACATGGGTTCTGCAAGATGTGTTTCCAGAATTCAAGCAAAAGCGCAAAATGGTAAACGCTTTCTCAAAAAGGCTATAATCTTACGGGCTGGCTGCTATGTAATTTCTGGGAGTTGGGTGCACAGGTTTTAGTGCTCCGCTGGGCAACAAAATTGTGCTTACAAGGTACCTAGCTGCTCCAATGAATGTTTCTGAGGAAAAACCAGACACATGTTCTGGTCAAAATTTGTGGCATTGCATTTACATTCAAGTTTTGTAGCTGTATAATGCACTTTCACCTAACTGCTTTCAGAGTTACGTTTATGATCTTAACAAGGCACATTTTCACACACTGGTCAATTATTGTGGAACCATCAATTTCAGATTTACTTGACGCTAAATGTTACATAAAACCAAAATAAACTGTGGCTGGTCATTTTATATGTCGGTCAGACAGTGTCTTCCAGTCTAAGTGGACGGTTTATGACTAGAAAATGACGTTAAACCGAGGACCTGACTCTCTGGTCATTAAAAATCCTATGGCACTTCTCGTAAAAAGAGTAGGGGTGTAACCCTGGTGTCCTGACTAAAATCCCTCTTTGGCCCCAATCATGGCATCTTAATAAACCTCATCCAATGAATTGGCTCTATCCCTCTTTCCTCTCCACCTAAAGCTGGTGTGTGGTTAGCGCACTGGCGCCGTTGTACTGTGGCTGTCGTAGCATCATCCAGGAGGATGCTGCACACTGGTGGTGGGTGAGGAGAGACACCTGATTTGACTGTAAAGCGCTTTGGATACAATAGTACATAATAGAGCGCTACACAGTATAAACACTTAATTCATTCAATCATTCATGAAAGGCTGCAAAGTGGACCAGATTTTATCTGACTCTGCAAGCGTAGCTGGAAGTAATTCATAAGGGTCAAATCCATGAAGTCTTGCTATAACTCTTAACCTGTCTTTTTCTCTCTTACATACATGCAGAAGACTGTAGGTGAGCTGTTTTCTATTACCACCACATAATAGATGCCTGGGGGAACTAAACTCACAAGAACATCTCATGGAGAGACATACTTGTCATTCAATTAGCTTTTTTTAGTGTGTGAAAACATGCACACACAGCCTGAAGGACATGCTGAGGCTGAAGTTTTTCTAATTAAGAGACACTGATGCATGAAAACACTGTGGTTGTATCTCAGTCGGTTGATTTTTACATAGACAGCAGAGACATTTTACTAATGTACCACTTACACGCATCTATACTGCCCTGCTTTCATCACTAACTAAACAAACTGTAGCAAATTAGCTAAAAGGGAAATATGAATAATATATGAATAATATTTGAATCAGTTAATCGAATTAACTTGATGTAACCGAGTTAATATTACCATGAATGAATCTGTTCGGCCAGCGAAAACTCAGTATTAATCGTCTTTTAACTCTTCAGAAAGAATATTTTCCATGGCCACAGAAAAATAACTAGCTGTGATCGTAATCGTTATCAGTGACATTGGTTTATAAGCAGATCAGAATAAACTTGCAAGAATGTGCACACAAGTTTTATTTAACTAAATCACAAACACATTGCTGGACTAAACACACACAGACATTACAAATCACGCATACATAGGAAATGAGAGCGTGGAAATGAATTTGAACTGTAGCATAACAGGGGAAAGGAGCTATGAAAAGAGTCATTTAACGAGCTGGAAGAACCATTAGTTTCTCACTATAAAGCACCTTTGTTAACAAAGGGGTTCACACTTAATACTAAATCGCCATTTAGTGTTCAAATGTACGATACTTGCAAATGCCTTAGCTGTTGAGGAGCGTCTGGATATGCAGTCTAAAGAGAAATTCTTGATGGTTCGGTCCGATGGTGCTGAAGTTATAATCAATATCTTGTTCGTTAAATGAAGAAATGACGACGAACTTGCGCTGTTAATTTGACCCTGTTGTCGAGGAAGTTGCGCATAATTTGAAGTGAATGAGGCCTGCCCGCCCGGCTGCACTGGCCTGGATGGCCAAGGTCTCACGTGAGCAGTAATCAGCAGAATCAGCAAGAACAAAGAAGAACCAGAAGAAGAGACTAGCATGTTACATGTGCATGAAGCACAGTGACATTGTCAACTAATGTAATATTTATATAAGCCATAAAATATTTTTGTCTCCCAAAGACAGCAGCTCTGGCTTTTTAATAGAAATTCCCATTCATCTTCCCATTGAGTCTTTGTTCACTGTCAGGAAAGCAGAATTTATTTTAAATGTGATAAACAACTGGTTGAGTAGACATATGGCATTACTTTAAATTTCATTTAAACACATTTTCGTCAAAAGCTCATAATGGTAAAATCATAAAGCTTCTTGGAAATGACATTTACTGTGACTAAAAGTGTCATAAAGCTCATGGGTGTTGACATATGCCCCTCAATATGTGTGCTTGAGAGATTGTTAAATCCTGACGGGATGGCGTGGTGTCAGCTGGGCATGTGAGGATGACCAACATAGAGGAAATAGATTTGATTTCTTCGTCTGTCTTTCAAGCCTGCTGTGCTACCACAGGCCATTTGGGAACAAAAAGCAAATAAACAAGAGGGAAAAGTCGATTGAGACCGGGAGCGTGACAGACGGGAACAGACAGAAGGATGAAGGAAAGGAAAAAATGTGAGTAATACAGAAAGATGGCAGCCATTTTTCACCAGTGTTCTGCTTCTGTGCTTTACTAGCCTGAGCAAAAAGACTGCATTCTGAAACCTGTCACACTGGAGATGGGCAAACTCTCACTTGCAAATGCATTTTATAGCAGTTCACCCAAAAAATTTAAATTCTGTCATTTACTCACTCATGTCATTCCAAACCTGTATGACTTTCTTCAGCGGAAAACAAAAGAAGATATTTTAAAGAATGGAGACTGGAGACTGGATGCTGTTTTCCATGCAATTATAACGACTGGGAACAGAGGCTGTTAACCTTCAAAAATGAGGAAAATCTTCAGATAAAAATACATAAATGTTGTTAAAGGTGAAGTATGTAAGATTTATGTTAAAATACATTCTCTTAACCCAGTTTATTGTTCACTGACTACTATTAGTATACCATTCAAGGGTTTACCTCTCCAAAAAGTGCAAACATTGAGCCCCCCAGGGACCATTAAAATATTAAGAGTAGTCCGCTCAGATCTGTCAATCTCTTTCCAGCTCAACCAATAGCGAGAGTTTGAGGCATGGATGCTGAAGCAGGGGGAGCCAGGGGGAGCCAGACGGTGTTTGTGTGGCATCATGGCAGACGCACTACATGGGAACAGACATTCAGCTTCAGGTACATGGATGCAAGCCAAAATTCACTGCATTTAGACCTTCAAAGATTATCATAAACACGTAAATGTGAACAGAGCACTGCGTCAGGGGTTTCATGTCAAAAAATGCGCCCGAAGCAGATACCTTGGATAGGTTTATTATAAGCGAAACGTTCGGATTCGCTCTAGCCAGAGTGTTATTAGTGTACTCAACTGCTTACTACTGATGCATAGCAACACAGCTAAAGGTATGCCTAATATGTTGGACCTTTTATTAAAAGTAGCCTACTTTTGAGCCTACTGTTGAGACATGCTTACACAAGCACCTGTAAGAGCCAAGTGTGTGAACGTTTAAGTTATTTTTGTAATTCCACTAGTGTTGCAGAAAAATAAATAATTCACTTATAAATGTAAAATAGACTGAAATTTTATTTGTTATCCCTCCTCTAAAAAGCTGTTAACTGCTGCAATAGGGTCAGTTGAAGTTGAACTGCATTAGTCTGAAATTTGTGAATGAACTATTCAGAGTTGTATGCACCTGTATCATACTTTTATGATGTTTATGCACACTTTCTGGCCCCTTTTCACTCCCAATGCACGAAGAGTTGCAATCAATACAATACTTCAAAACTTCACCTTTTGATGCAAATAAAGTCATTGGATTTGGAATGATATCACTAACCACCATCAGACCACACTGTGAATCTGGAATATAAACCTTGAAATGCAAGTAAGTAAATGTTACAAATAACCCCATCCATGGGGTTATAATAAATGTTATGATGATGAAGAAAAAAACAAGTTTGTGGCACTGACCATGTGAACTCTTTTGTAGAAACAGATGTCCTTGCTTCCACTCAAGCACAAGATGCTATTGGGAACATTCTCAAATCATGCTTGAGAACATGAACACGTCAGTTTTTGCTCATACTGCACCCCCATTGCATAGATGGTACTGTAAGCATGCAATGTGTTGGCCAAGCATTCACATCTGTGTGTTCTTGCGGAGATTAAACTTCTGCCCAAATGAAGAAATTCAACTGTGCGTGTGTGTCTTAAGGGAATACAGCCATCTGAGCAGAAGTGTGTAGATACATGAGGGACACATGTTAAAGTGAGTGTGCAAGAGTGGAAAAACAGCATGACAGACCTGTGTGAGTGTGTGTGCGTGCACGTTTTTGTGATTTATGAGGACACAAATTTGTATAACGACATAGGTATTACACTGGTATTACGATGTAAACATGAAATATGAGTCCTCATATTTAAAATAGCTTTAAAAACATAGTAAACAATGTTCTATTAAAAATGTAAAAATGCAGAATGTTTTCTGTGACGGGCAGATTTAGGCATAGGGGTAGTGTAGGGGGATAGAATGTATAGTTTGTACAGTATAAAAAACCATTACGCCTATGAAATGTCCACACTAAGATAGCAAAACAAACCTGTGTGTGTGTGAGCTTGTGCCTATATCACTTAACTAGTCTCAAAAGTCCAAAAATAAATCGCTGTTTTAAAATAAGTGACATCAAACTCAAGAAGTCCAGCACAAGAGGCCCAAACCAGCCTTTAATATTCATGGCAAGTGTATATGTGTGTATAGTATGTGTTTTTGTGTGTCAGTGGCTGTAAAGGGAAGAGCGTATTTGTCAAAGTGCTATTCACTGTGGGTCACTGACCCACAATCTGAACTGAATCACCCACATCTGAACTGCTCTTGACCTGCTCACAGAAATCACACAGGCAAACACAAGCATCCCAGCGCTAGGCCTGAAGGAGAGAGTTACTGATCAGCATTTTGTTCCAATAATGATTCAAAAGTGTACCATATAGGCTTGTGTATAAAGAATTTCGAATCAAATTAGCTATTTTCAGAGATACCTCTCTGAACAAAAATGTACATTTTAAAACCAAGGCTTGTTTAAACATACAGTAAAAACAGTACTATTGTGAAATAATATTACTATTATTATTTAAAAAAACAATATTATTTAAAATAACTTTTCTATTTTAATGTATTTTAAATGTAATTTATTCCTGTGGTTGCAAAGCTGAATTTTTAGCAGCCATTACTTCAGTCCTCAGTGCTTAAAAAACAGTTTTTGCTGCTTAATAGTTTTATGGAAACCATGATAAATTTTTTTCAGGATTTTTTTTGATGAATTGAACGTTCAAAAGAACAGAATTTATTGCAATTTATTTAATATTATTATAAAAAAATTTTTTAAAAAGTTTTGGAATTTTTTAATTAATCATAACTTCTTTTTCCTTGCAGGAATAACATTTNTTATAAAAAAATTTTTACAAAGTTTTGGAATTTTTTAATTAATCATAACTTCTTTTTCCTTGCAGGAATAACATTTATATGCTTTTGAAACCTAAATGTTCTCAAACCTTGGGCCTAAGTCAGTGTGTGTCTGAATCATGTCCAAAAATAAGAAAAGTGGAAATGACACTTAGGGACAGCTAGACAAATATCTAAATATAATAGCCCCATGATATTGAGCAACCACGAATTAATAAACACATGATTTGGGAAGATCTTGCTTTACCTAGTAACATGAGGGTTTGACATATGAAGAACCAATCACATTGTAGAATGCTTCGCCATGCTCCTATCCTATATAAACTGTTGTATTCTTCTTGCTGGTATAGGATTCTCTTTGATTGATACGAGGTCCTCCGGCCGTGAATAAAGCATATTCTAAGGCATAGTCTGGAGTCTATCTGGTTATTGCACTAAAGACCTTATTCCCAAGTGATAGTGTTCAAAAGGGTCGTTGACCGACTCGAAGCAGCAGTTGTCGACTAGGAGACACAGTGCTAGAGTATAAATATTATCGGGTGTCGATTAGGAGACGCCCCAGGTAAACAGGTAAACTTAAGTAAGGTGCGTAGGTGAAAATCTATCACAGCAATTATGTAACAATTTTACATACATACTTAAAAATGTATATCAGTATCAACATAAAATCAAATTGTGGCGAGAGGGAGAGTGAGTGCGGAGACGAGTGGTTAGAAAGTGGGTCAAGTGCATGACGTCAAGTGCAACATCTGTCTCTAATTCTAGTAAATGATAAAGAGACGGGATATGACGTCCAGACAGACCTGGATAAAACGAGAGAGAGACGCACCCACACTTCCTGAAAAGTGTTCTGAGTTATGCTTTATGTTACATGCTGAAGCACAGATTTTTTTGAGTTTAATAATAAAATACACAGAAAGCATTCTCGCCGCCCTGACTACTACTTCCTCCCTATTTCACCGTATCACACAAATATAAATCCATCTATGAGCATTCTTGGATTCCCTATTCTGAGATTTCTTTAAAGAAAGAGGGGAGATGGGCAAAGGGTCTGAGGAAAAGAAACAGATAGGAAAGGTGATGGACACATAAAGAAAGAGCAGTCTCCATTTCAGCTTCAATTAAAGTCTCTCCGCCCTTTACAGACAAGCTTAAGAGCATCCATCAACTAACTTCAACGCTAACATCAGTCAAGACCCTCTCTCTGACACACACTAGTTCCCATGTGTGTCAGGGTGTAAATTACTGTGCTAACATCTTATATGAAAGCTGTCATCTTAAACTCAAAGTCAACACTGAAAATGACTCAAGCTGAAGGAAAACGTGTTGAGATGAATGTTGAGTGAGATATTAAGGTGAACCCAAAGACTTTGATTAGCAGATTCATGAAGGCTTGATGACTGCAAAACTTCATGGAGTTAAAGCAGAACTGCACTAACAAAAAGCACCAAACCACAGAATTACCACAGTTTTTGGACATGTACTGTGGTAATACTATGTTTCTGGACAAATTACTGTTTGTATCATGTCAATAGCATAGCATATGAATACGGAAATCATTTAGTACAATATATCAAAAGTGAAAAGGTACAGTGATGATATCAGAAACCACAGAAAGACGCACAAATGTTCCTTCTCTATATATCAGGTGTTGCAGTCAAAAAACGGTGGCAGAAATTTTAAAGGGGTGGTTCATTGGGATTTCACTTTTTTAACTTTAGTTAGTGTGTAATGTTGCTGCTTGAGCATAAACAGTATCTGCAAAGTTACAGCGCTGAAAGTTCAATGCAATCGGAGATATTGTCTTTTAAAGTTATGGCAGTTTAATGCCTATAAAAACAACCGGTTTGGACTACAACCAGCTTCTTCTAGGGTTGGTGACATCATAAAACCTGCAATTAACATAAACCCTGCTGTGGCGACCAGGGCGGGCGAGAGCCGTGAGAGAACGGCGCGAGGCCGGTGGCGCGAGAGTTAACGAGCTACACCTGGGAGGCGCGCCGGCCTCGAGTCTCTCACGGAGGAGCTCCGGGGGCATAAAAGGAGGAGCGGTGACAGTGGAAGACGAGACAGGACCAGGCCTGGATATTATTTTATGTTTTATTATGTTTGTGTGGCTTTCGTTTTTGTATTTGTTTATTTTGGAATTAAAGTTTTGTTAAACGTTCGCCGGTTCCCGCCTCCTTCTTCCCGTATATATGAACTGTGTTACACCTGCAATTATCATAAACCCTGCCCCCGGGAACACGCATGTCGCGTGCATACAAGTCTTCTTCCTAGGAACGCTGGACTTCGGGAACAATGTTTAAAATGTATGTTTAATTCTGTTCCTGACAATTATAATGCTAATTCAGCTGTCTGTGCTGCACATTTTTGCAGAAGACAGCTTCCAGAATCTACACGAGTTCAATGTTGGATTTGCACAAAGGCTATTACTAAAAGATGGACCAGTTCCCACTTTAAAAGCAGAAGCTGCTGTTTATAGGCCCCAACCTGTATGTATGTTTTATTTGTTTATAAATTTATATAGTTTCTGGGATGTAAACAAAGACCAACACGGTTTGGCTTCGCTAGCCAGTTAGCTAAATTCTATTTCATACTTCTCCAACAAACGCCTACAAACACCAACAAACTTCTATGTTATCACACCAGCGAACTTCTGTTGGTATTTGTTGGCGTTTCTGTTATCAGTGTACAGCATTGTTTCATTACGGCTTTTATGTTGTGTTTACCCACATGCTTGTTCATGCTATAAATTAAACAATACCTTTACAAAAATGCTACAACTCAGTTATGTATTCAGCTACAGTAAAGCTTTAATAAGAACACTATGGGGCAGCAGTAACATTTACAAGTGACAGCATATCTAAACACAAATACAAACAAAGATACTTTACATTCATAAACGTCCATTAAAAGCCGTGCTTGCAAAGGTTCTGCTTGACCCTCTTCATCATTACTTCTATCTGGGTCTGATTCGGGCTCAAAATGATACGGCAATATTGACGCCATTATTTACATTTCCACCAAAGCAAAGACTGGACTTTGACCAAAGCACATGCGACGTTTGCCCGTAAAGGGGCATGGCGTTTCCGGACAACGTGAATCGTGACGTATTCCAGACAGCTAATTACAATGCACAAGGCCAGCTAACCAATCTTAGTCCATTGCGTATTTCTGAAGGAGGGGCTTCATAGAACCAGTAACTCAACAGAGTGCTTTTAGGAGAAAAGAAACAGCGGTGTAGAATAAAGGTAAAATATATGAAAAATACAGCATTTTTTTAAAAAAACGAAGCATTAAGACATGTTAAACTGCACCCCATAAACACAATTAAGCCTAGGAAAAAAAACAGTGAACCACCCCTTTAAAACTAAGGAGCACAAATACAGAAGTTTAGCTTTTAGAAACCTGTTAGTGGTACAGTTGCCTCGGTAAAGACCAGCAGTTACCACATAACAGACAACAGTGACATATGCATATATGTACATGCTCGCCTTGGTTTGGTTGAGACCCCAAACTACTGTAAGGGCCGTCGGTGAGCATCTGTCGGGCTAGTTTTATGGTGTGTTCCGTGTGTCGGCTCTAGTCGGGCTTACTTTGGTGGCAGTTTGCCCAGTATGTTGAATCAGCATCTGGGCTGTTGG
Organism: Anabarilius grahami; assembly: GCA_003731715.1. Lineage (NCBI taxonomy): Eukaryota > Metazoa > Chordata > Actinopteri > Cypriniformes > Xenocyprididae > Anabarilius > Anabarilius grahami. Next base: position 3,273,440 of record RJVU01053773.1, read on the forward strand.
TGAGAGAGATCGCTCTGATTGGCTGATCAGCAAATGAAATATAAAAATAAAAGAGAATAAAAGCGAAAGTGATGAAAGCCAGCAAAGTCGTCAAGACGGCACAGACACAAGGCTGCTCTAATTTTACGCCATCTTACCTGAGCATTCCAATACGTGAATATTTTCAACATGATTGATATTCAAAATGGTAAGCAAGCACTGCTTTGTTTTGCGGTTTGTATATCTGCAGTCCTAGTTTTGGTTTCCCTTTTTAAATGAAGAACATAGATTATTGATAGCTGCTGATATAGACAGTTATTTCCTTACAAGCAGGAGCAGAACGCACATGCTAGTTGGCAGTCGCCTGTAGTCTTTGCAGTGTTCAAGCGCAGCATTTTGGCCTAGATGCAGCCAGCACAGTTGTCGCCGCTAGTTCTTTGCCGTTGGATTGGTGTGTCATGACCTTAAGTTTTTGCCCCTCACAGGGACTCCATAGACAGCAGGAAATTACAGCTCTATCTGCTGTACAAATGAGAGGACTGCTGCACTTCTCCTTTTATCTGTTGGATAACTGTAGCTATAGACTCACAAAATCGTGAACACATATAAAAACATCCACATATGCTGCTCTTAAGTGTAAAAGTCCGTTCACACCAAGAACGATAACTATAAAACTACATAACTATATTAGCATCCTCATCAATACACAATGTTATTCTTTTTATTCTAAGCGCGCACTGCAGTTTTGTTGTCTGCCGCTTTAAACGCTCGGGCTCTTTAAAGCAGAATGGATTCTGATTGGCTTTCAATGTTTTTATCATTCAGCAGTTGGAAAAAATTGTTTTGAATGTGATTCTAAAGATATAGTTCCCTTTCGTGGGAACTATCGACGCTACGTCAATGACGTTATGGGAACCCTCTGCATTTTGCGTTCGTGAAGCACCTCTGTATCCAACCAATGAGGAAACGTGACGTCAGAGGCGGGTGACGTCACGGACCAGGAAACTATAAAGCATACCCAGAACAAAGAACGCTAGCTTCTGTTGTCTTCAGCAAGCGCTCTCTGTATCTTGTGTGTCTTATTTGGTGTTGTTTGTCTTATCACATATAAACAAGTCACGATCTCTTTGTCTGAGGACAAGAGTAGGCTATCTCACACCAATCCATATATTTATATATAAAAAAGGACACGTATTATGGCGAGAAACAGCAGTGAAATGGGAGTGAGCCCAGGCAGCTCTCGAGGGAGCCGTCTGTGTG
>RJVU01053773.1:3281803-3312109 GCA_003731715.1 Anabarilius grahami
TGTTTTTCAAAGACTATACTTAGGGCAGCTTTTCGGATTGCTCCTGCACACCTGCTTTCATGCCTTCAGAGGGAAAAGAAAGCTTTACCTCCACTTAAAGAACAAAGGAAAGTGCAAATGCCGGGAGCAGCATAGATCTCAGTCGAGGTCTGCTCTCAGTGCCATATGCACATCAATCCCAGAGTCCACTGGGGACAGCTCCCTTCACCTGCTCAGATGAAGCAGTCACACATGCAGGACACACCTGAATAACAAGGGCCAGACATTCAGTCCTAAAACCCAGATCTCATTTGGGTGAATGTGAGTGTGTACTGTGTCCAGATGGGCTGGAGTCCACAGCAGACATGCTAGTGCAGGTTGGGTTTGAATGAGCTAAAAATAGCATCAGAAGAACGTGAGACGCCTCCGCAAACGAAGCCCCCCATCTCCATCTCTGCCGTGATGGATGGCATCGTCGTGCCGAGCGAACGTGTGTGCCAGAAGAGGGGGCAAGATGCCTTCAGAACCACAGAGCATTGCGGAGACAGACAGATTGTAGAAAGACGGGAATGACTCAATGTAGTGTAGACAACATAAAAAACGGAAGCTAAATGATCAAACAGAAAGTGTGAAAGAAAAAGACGATCCTTGTGAAGTGACACGATTGAACATTGTGAGTTAAAAGCGTATTCATGACCGTGCATTATGGCTGTGAGCATGCTGTGGTGTTAAAAGTGCATCCATCACCTATATTTAAGTCTACAGTGTAGGAAAAAAGGTGGGAGAAATGAATGAGATGGAGACAGCGAAGGAAAGCGAGCTCTTTATGTCATTTACACAGCCTGCTGTGGCTGAGGTGAATAGCTAATCTCTTCTGCTGAGGTCCAAACAAAAGCTGCTCTCAATTAATGGCCTTTATTAAGCAGCAGGGCAGACGACGTAGGGCTAATCTGCTCAAAACTCAATGCTAATAACGCTAAAGACACTAACCCAAAAATATTCATATCTCGAGCAGTGAGTTTAAGACAAGCATTAGATCGGACAGATGCAGTCAGCCACCAGTATTCCAGATATTCTGCTGTCTCAGACCCATCAGTCTGTCTCAAGCTCGGATGATGCCGTCTCGCTTCAATAACATCACATATCGTTCTGGAACAGAACGTCAACACTGACTCCAAATACCTGCCATTAGTTTCCACAAGGCTTTGCTAACAATGTTGCCATTCACTGAATATCTGTAGTGCAATTAGACAAAATAAAATTAAAATGAATAATATTTACTTTCTTAATAGATGTCCATGGAATTAGAATTTATTAGAATTTGGTTTTGATATTGCAGGGTTTGGTTTGGTTTGGAAAACAAAACAAAAAGGACATTCAAAAACCTCTAAAACAGTTTTTCTTCTCTGTTCATGTAATCAAGGTTGAGTGGGTGGTAAAAATTAATATTAGCCAATAATAAAGCTTAAAACTCACCGCCCAATCAAGTCCTATATGATAAAAATCATGCACCGCCCTAGAACTGCACGATCTGAATTTTCCCAAACATTTTTTGAAGATGTTGATTTGCGTTCCCAAATGCACATTATAAGTGTCCCACATTCACAGCAGATGCAGAGATGAGTAAAAGAACACAGTGCAGCTCTGAAACATGCAGTGCATATAATTATTTGATTAATAAATTGCAGCCTTTGCATTTCGGCTGTGATTTCTATTAATCATGCAGCCCTACACCACCCTACATTATTTCCCACTGAATACTCATAAATACATGACATAATGGCAGTTAAATGTGCTGTGAATGCTACTTCATGCTTTAAACACTCATTAGACGTCCGTAGAGGAAGGCCAGGTGGACTGTAAGGTGTGTATTGCAGCTGTCGCTGTGCTCTGCGTCCATACTGTGCCACAAATGCCATCTGTCAAGAGAAGATCTGTGACCAGGAGCCTGATTACCAGAGCACTATGAGTGTGTACAATCACAAAATCACTCAGGACACTGCTAAAATTGTGAAACATTTAATGGGTTTTAAAATCCAGTATGGTAAGCCTTCATAAAAATCAACTTACTTCTAGCTTCTGACCAAGCCTGTATCTCAGTACTAGTTTTACTTGATCTTAGTGCTGCATTCAACACTATAGATCATAAAATACTCTTAGATCGACAACAAAATTCAACCTGGTCTCATGGAAAGACATACTTGTGGGAACATTTTTGCAAGTCGCAAAATACGTAGCGATACGTACATATCACTGCAGTTTCCAACAGAAATGAACTCTAGAGGCAGTAAAACATCAAGCACTTTAAATCGTTTTCATGCACAGTTATGATTACAGGGTCAGATTATGGATTAATAAAGACTTGTTTTCACATCTCCTTGCACTATATTATGTTATGATCCCAAAACGCTTTTACCAAAGTGTACGATTTGTAAACAAATACATTTTGGACTTTGCATCGCTTAACCAGCTCCATATGTTTCGCTTTTCTGAAATAACAAGTTTGCTTGGTAGCTCAGCTGATACTGAGTTGTACTTAGGATATGGAAGGCTTGGGTACGAATCCCGTGAAAGACGAGTCATGGTAAAAAAACTCAAAGATGAGAGATCAAATACAAGCTAAAATGGCATGATTACAAATGCTTTTTATGTCACATTTGCTTTTTTTAACACTATCGGGTAGGTTTAGGTGTAGTGTTTGTGGTACGTTATTTTTAAATGAAATGGAGCATTAGCGCCAATCACCGGACATTTCAAATCAGAACTGCGGTGATACATATAAAAACAACGTAATAAAAACATACCATATTCACGTTCATCAAAACTGAACATGCTTTTTAGCCACTCAGTGGACATTTCACACATGGCGCTGCGTATTTTTGTTTTGCTAAAATTTTCCCACGGGTGCGTTTTTCTAATTAGACTGGGCTGACAAAATTACACTGGTATTCAGGGACAGGCATTATGGTGGTTTAGATCGTACCTGTCAGACCGTTACCATTTTGTCCATTTAAATGAGGAAAAAATGTAAGATAACATCAGTAAATTATGGAGTGCTACAAGGATCTGTGTTAGGCCCTCTGCTATTTTCAATAAATATGCATTGCTGCCACTTGGTAATATTATAAGAAAACATGGAATTAGTTTCCACTGTTATGCCGATGATATATATTTCATCACGACCAGATGAAATCTCTAAATTATCCAAGTTGGCAGACTGTGTTAAAGATATAAAATATTGGATGACCTGTAATTTCCTTCTATTAAATTCAAATGAGACTGAGGTATTACTTGTTGGACCAAAAACCTGTACACAGAAGCTCTTAGAATACAATTTGCATTTACAAGGATGTACTGTTACTTCATCCTCTACAGTTAAAGACCTGGGTGTCTTTCGAAAATCATATTTCATGTGTTACAAAAACAGCCTTCTACCACCTCAGAAACATCGCTAAGCTACGGAACATGTTGTCTGTTTCTGATGCAGAAAAGTTAGTTCATGCATTTATGACCTCTAGACTAGATTACTGTAATGCATTACTAGCTGGTTGTCCTGCATCCTTAATAAACAAGCTACAATTAGTCCAAAAAGCAGATGCTAGAGTTCTCACTAGGTCAAGAAAATCTGATTATATAACACCAATTTTATCATCTCTACACTGGTTACCTATTAAGTTCCATATCAACTGTAAAGTATTGCTACTGACCTATAAGGCCCTAAATGGTTTAGCTCCAGTGTATTTAACCGATCTTCCAGTATTTCTTCTACAGTATTTCATGTAGGCGTCCAAGACATCCACCTAAACACAACACAATAAAGATTTCATAGATAATGATGCCTATAAACATCTAAAACTCAAGAGTGATGTGGAATAGTGTTTAGAACTCAAGTTTGAACCTTTGAAAGGAGCAAGCTATGTGCAATCATCTCTTCAAACATGGTTCATTTGACTTTATTCCAAGTTTTCTGCTTTGTTACATAAAGACCAACATTTAAGATGTTATTTGATAAAAAATTGCTCAAATGTTATTCATGCTTGTCAAACATTTTAAATGAGTAATAACTTCTTCTCTTCACACAAAGCTATTGTATGGCTTCAGAAGATTATATAACACAAGTTACTTTGATTACATACTAATCTCCAGACGATGAGCCACCAAACATCTTTCAGCACATTCAGATGGTTCCTTTAAAACATTCTACAGATCTCAAAAACTGAGATCTGTGATTGGCTATACTTTCTTAGCCAGCCTTCGGGAGTTGCTGTTGAAGCAGACATAAAATCAAGTTTTTGCTGCTTTAATGGCAAACTTCATTATTTGAGCAGCACAGCTGAACTGGGTAATCAACCTGAATGAACAAACTCATGCCAGACATCTCTGTGAATGGGAATGACAGTCAATATGAAACCAATAAACGGATAGTTCACCTGAAATGAAAATTCTGTCATCATTTACTCACCCTCATGTCATCCCAAACATGAATTTCTTTCCCCTGTGGAACACAAAAGGAAAAATATTGCAGAATGTCAAGAGTACACTTTTTCATAATGGGGATTGTCAAGCTAGAAAAATTACGAAAAAGCATCATAAAAGTAGAGCACTATATTCCAACTCTTTGAAAGTCAAACAACAATTTTGTCTTGTTTTCGTGTACAAATACCTTCACATTCTTAAATCAGGATACATTTATCTGATAAGCAGAATGACTTAAGATATTAAGTCTTGTTTTTTGAAAAACATATAAATAATAACTGAGTTTATGCTTAAAAAAAAGAAAAACATCTGCCAATGAGTTCAAAAAAAATAAACTCACTTCAAAGGGAAAACATTTTTTCAGTGTTTGAGGAACAGACCAAAATGTAAGTAATAATTTACTGAAAATCCTCTCAACGTAGCTCTCAAATCACATTCAGTTCAAATATGGCGTGTCAAGAAGTTTGACGTCAATGATGTCAGGCGTCATTGATGTCAAACCAAGCACAGCGAATCTTGACGCATGAGATTTGATAACTACTTTACAAATCTACTTAATAATGACTTAAATTTCACACAACGCTGTCATATGGCTTTTGAAGACTTGAAATGTGGCACATGAATCATATGGACGTCTTTTATGTGGCTTGTTTTATCATTTTTTTGGAGCTAAACAGCTCCAGTCCCCATTATGAAAAAGAACAGTCTAGATATTACGCAATATGTCTTCTTTTGTGTTCCACAGAAGAAAGAAAGTCATAAGGGTTTGGAACAACATAAGGGTAAAAAAAAAAATGATTACAGAATTTTCATTTTTCAGCCTATTCCTTTAAGCAAAACCAATATTTGAGAAAGGAAAAGTTGAAGATATGAACATAATTTCATGAAAAAAAATAAATGAATTTCACACATAAGATACGAGCAGGTTACTATTTGTAGTACTATTTACTTAGTCATCTTTTTAACAGAGATGAAAAGTGCACACACCCACACGCATACAGCAAAACTTTCATCTGTAATCTACTGTAAAGCATAACATTTCTCTCCCAGCAGTGAGATCCCTGTAGTCTGCGCTGTGTGTAAGTACATTGCAGGTGTCCCTCTGCGATTAACGTCAGGGAATAGGGCTTTTGTCACACTTTGAAATCTTTAACCGAAACCCTCCAGAGATATGCGCTCTTCTCTACATCTCACTTCTTTATCCACCTTTTCCTTTCTCTTTTTATAACTACACATAGTCTTATGGAAGTCACCCTGCAGTGAAGCCAACAACGTTCTCAAGAGAAACAGTGGCAAAACAACTGGCCCAACCCCGAAAGCAAACAAATCTACACAATATACATGGCAGATACAGCTCCTCAGGTCCAAACCTTTTAGAAACAAAACCAATTCAGACCGTATACACTTTTCACCTTGACTTCTATTTTATTTCAGGAAGGACTGAAATTTTCTAGCTGTACAATGGAAGATTGTGATAACCTTTAGAAAAAGTATACAAATGTTTAAAAAAAAATCTGTGATATGCATAGTTAAACTTTTCTTCTAAACTTTTCTTCCCCAAAAACCTGACAAATGTCTTGAAATACAACATCTGAACAATGTCTTAAGGTGTGGTGACATAGTAAAAGCGGAATAATTGACTCCAGTCCATTGAATTATAAGAAAATAATACACATCAGAGGTGTGTACAGCCACTCCGCTTCGCATTACCACCTTGGGCGTGCATTATTTTCTAATAATTTAACGTTCACAATGTCATGATGTTGAATGTTTATAAAAGCAGTGTGGAAACCATCGTTGTCAAATGTAAGCCTCAAAGACTGGCTGTCCATCCAAAAAGAGCAATAAGCACCCTGGCCACTCCTGTTTACTAAACCTATGCCAACACCTAGACTTTGCCAACTGGCACTTACAGGACTTCAAGAAGACTGAAGAAAAGGTTTCTCAGATGTCTTTGGCTTGAATTCCAAGCAACATTTCTAATGAAAACTCCTTACTTGGCAAATACCATAAAGTCACGATTTCAAGAAGCTTTTTTTATGGGTTAGAATTGGGAGATTTTATCATTTGAAGGGGCTAATTCAATGGAACAAAACACAAAGATGTCAGCAATGGAAGAAACTCACCAGTCTAAGACTATGACAATGAGCCATACTTGTTGTAAGGACAGGTTTCTGGACGTCTCTAATTGGCACAAAGAAAGCCAAGATTTAATCCCCGAAGAAAATGTGTTCAGAGACCTTGAGATTACAGTTCGCAGATGATCCACAAAGCATCTACATGAAGGAGACAGGAAAAACTGACCAAATCTAGTTCTGCAAATCCGGTAGTCTCACAGCCTACTCAAGTCTCGGAGCTGTAATCACTGCCAAAGGCAGCTTTGCAAAATACTGAATAAAGAACCTGAACTTAGATGTCAATGGAGGATTCCAAAAAGTGCACTTTTAATTTTTTTATCTGAAGGCAAAAGAAGTTTCAATTAATTTTGAAATATGTCAGTGAAAAACATTATGTGCTAAATAATTTCTAGCTGCACTGGGATATTTTACACATCACAACTCATAGGGGAAAAAATCTATTTATTAAAAAAAAAAAACATTGAGATAAACTGGAGAGCTTATGGAGACTAGATTTTCCTCCTGAGAAAAACTTTCCATTCATCTCACGTGTCTCCTTGGGAGATCTAAAATAATGTTTCAAACGGGGCTCAAATTTGCCAAGAAAAAAGTCAAACACCAGAGATCTCAATATGGTCCCTTGCAAGAGGACCATCATAGTTGGGGGTCCTTGGAATCAAGAAGTTTGAAAACCCCTGATCTAACAAAACTTACACCAAAGACTCCATAAGACACCATAACAAATACATATGCGAGACATTAGTGAAATCTCATGCTCTCAGGAGTTGGATGTTGGCATATGAAAATAAATGTTGCAATCTGATATTCTTTATTTGAATTATAATGCTCCTAAAGATAGTATCAGGATTTAGCGAGTTAGCATTTGAAAGGTGTGTGGCAGTGGGATGTGCCAGTGAAAATCTGGCATTTAACATATTCTTTCTGCTCTCATTCACCTCTCGTTATTAACATAGAGACTTGGGCCCTGCTAAAGGACAGCACTCGTTAACACTATGGATTTCTGCTTTTAATGAGGCTTTGACACATAACTACACACATACACACTCACATGCAACCAAAAGTCCATACTAATGCATGCATGGTCACTAATGCACACTCATACAGCGCTGAGATGGAGGATGAAAGATTCAAGGAGAAACACATTTCTGACAGGCAGAATGAGCCATTGATCTATAGCTCACTCATTCTACTGCAGTTACTCACTTCATAGGCGTCAAATGTACTGAAGGAACCCAACTAAACAGGCTGGGAAACATGTAGCAAACCAACCAATCAACTCTACCAAGGCTGGGCACATATATTCACACAATATTCAGAGTATTTGTCAATCAAAATTGTTTTTTCAATTATAATTTCTTAAACTTTTACCTTTGGTCACCCCCATTCTTGAAAATTTGGTTATATTCTTAGAATCCAACATCAGCATCTAAGTCCAAACGATTAAGACTGGAACCTGAACAAACCAGCAAGGACCACTCTTAGCCCAACATAAATAAACCCACTCACTCTGAGCTACTAATTACTAACAAGTTGCTGTTTGTCACTGTTTGTCACTAGTCAAGTATCCTACTCGACTGTCATATTCATCTGTGTAAAGCAGTGGATCACGTGAACTTCATTGTTTGCACATTTGCATCATACCGCCAATGTCCTAACGCTATATTACCAATGTGTGTATGATTGCTTTCAGTGCACAATCAAAAAATATTATTGTACATAAAGTTTAGAACATATGGACATTGTACATATAATTTGGACATATGATTAGCATTTTTCCTGTAATTGTGCATAAGTAAAGTGACAATTTTGTTAACCAACCATATAGCTAAAATGAAAGTTGCTAGCTAAAATCTGAATTAAATTCAAATGTGATTTAAGGACAAAACCAACCAGAAGCTACAACACTATCGAAATGCTTTGAAATGCTTCTGACAGATGTCACTGCCAACACCTCGCAACGATTGGCTGACAGCTACCTCTTATTTGCAAAAGGTTATAAAGCATAAAGCATTTCTCATATTTTGATGCTCTCACCTCATGCTCTGCACCGCTGTCAATCGCACAATCCCTCATGCGAGCCTGTAGCTCAGTTTCAAGGGGTCAAGGTTTAGCTGGTTAGCATGGCCCTGTTAGCACCTGAACTACAGGTGCTAACAGGGCCATGCTAGAAACTACACAGATGGTCCTTTGACGTCCATTTAAAATGTATTCTGACGAAATACAGATTTTTTTTTCAAGCAACATATGCTACCAGTCAACAGTTTGCGGTTTGATTTTTTATTGAAATCAATACTTTTATTCAGCAAGGATGCATTAAAATGTATCAAAAGTGACAGAAAAGACATTTATAATGTCACAAAAGATTTCAGTTTTAAAAAATGTTGTTCTTTGGAACTTCCTGTTCATCACAGTATTGAGCACCACAACTGTTTTCAGTGTTGATGATAATATGAAATGTTTCTAGAGCATCAAATCGGCATATTAGAATGATTTCTGAAGGATCATGTGACGCTGAAGACTGGAGTAATGATGCTGAAAATTCAGTTTTACATCAAAAAAAAAATTTGTTTTAAACATATATTCAAATAGAAAAAAGTTATCTTAAATTGAAATAAAATTTCATAATATTACTGTTTTTACCGCATTTTTGATCGAATAAATGCAGCCTCTGAAAGACTTCATAAACATAAAAAAAACAAAAAAAAACTGTACAGACCCCAAACTTTTAAACAGCAGTGTATATATACATTAAATATAATTACATCAGGAATGTTAACGGTTAGCTGTCGCCTCTTTCTACACTGTAAAAAAAACAAAAAAAACTTTACCATAAAAAAAATACAGTAGTATGTAAAAAAAAAAAATCTGTTAAATTTACGGTTAAAAAAAACATATTCCATTAACTGATATAATGTTAATTTACCAACCTAATGAAGTACTAATATCTGTTTTGTACCTTTGTAATACACTGACAACCACCAAACACAGAGTGACATGATGAATCAAAGCTTATCACAAGCAGCTTTTCCACAAGCTAAGGAGGACAATACTAATATATAGAAGGTGCACACAGTGTCATTCACACAAACACTAAACACCATCACGGTAACACACATTAAATTTTAAAAATACAATAAACATTAATTTAACAACATTACATGTAATATAAAACCCTAATGTACATAACTGATTAGAAAAAACTAAGAAAAACTAAGAAGAAAGTTATTTCAACGAAAATACATCAAATGTGAAGTGTCATGCAGGGAATTGTGGGAATGTCAATTTACAGTTTTTCCACTGTAAATTATACAATGACTTGTTATTTTTCACTTTCAAAAACTGTAAATTTAACAGTATTTTACTGTAAAATTACATTAAATGCACCGTTAGACCTATTACAGTTATTCACCGCATATAGTACGGAAACCTTCTGTAAACCAATTAACTGTTTTTCACCGTAGCATTTTTACAGCATTTTACCGTTAAAATCACGGTCATTAACACATAACAGTAATGTCCAGTAAATCACCAACTCTCACTGAAAATGAATGATATCCGGTCGCTGCAAATCGCTGTTTAAATGCCCTTAACACATCACAATTAACCTAAGATTTTTTAAAAATTAAAGCCATGCTTAAATGCAATTAAATTTCATGCACCCCTCTAAATCCTGGCTGCAGTGTGTGCAACACTAAAAAAAATATTAAATTAAAAATGCCACCTGCAACTGTAACACCTGTATCTGTCCAACAGGAACAGGTGAGTAACTGCACTTCAACATCGCACTCTCATATCCATCAGCACCATATGCCGCTCGAGAGGGCCCTGGGGACATGGTACAATACGCTGCAACCAAACTGACAAGTCTGACAGCCTCAAGACAGGCGGGAAAAAGTCCCTGTGAATTACAGTACAGCTACAATAACCCACCCAGTTACTGTATCTACCTTTGATTTTCCATCTCTCTCTTTCTCTCTCTCTCTCTCAAAGTGGCCAGTTCACAAAGTCCGCCGCAGACTCACTAATGAAGACGGGTTGCATTCAAGAGCAAAAAGCGCAAGAGAAAGACGAAAAGGTACAAAAGAAAGAGAACAATCATGTGTACGCTAAAAGAGAACAGGACAGGCAAAAAAAAAAAAAAAAAAACGAGAGAGAGAGAGTTTGGAGCACTGACAGAACTCACCGTTTGCTGCAGGTCAGGGATGCCTATGCGGACGACCAGTGTGTTGCCCTGGGGTTCCTCCATGGGGCCGTCCGGCGCTCGGCAAACGTCGGCGTGCGGAGAGCGGGAGCTGTCCCCCCGGCTGGTGCTGGAGAGGTGGCGGGGAAGAGGCTGCGCAGGGCGAGAGTAGATGAGGAGAGGGAGAGAGAGAGGCAGCGAGAGAGGGAGAGAGAGGGGGAGGGCAGAGGGGGGCTCAGACGGGAGTTCAGGCTGCTGCTGTGGACGATCTCTGGGCTGGGAAGGCTCATGTTTGCCCGAGCCCGCACTCACAGGCATGCTCTGTGTGTGTGGAGCTCCGACTGCATAGTGCCTCTCTCACGCATACGCGCGCACACACACATACACACACACACGGGGAGCTGCTGGCACACAAGCACAAGCACGGAGAGAGAGAGAGTGAGCGAGGGGAGGGGAGATGCAAGAGAGGATTAGTGAGAGAGTGAGAGAGAGAGAGAGGGAGAGAGAGAGAGAGAGAGAGGTTAGATGTGTGCTGTGATTAAGCATTTTAAGCATTAATCCTGTAGGCTATAATGCCGGTTTAACACATTTCTAAATGTACAATAAAACAGATTACAACAACACCATTAAAATAATGCAAAATAATCAGATTAGCTCACAAAGCAATTCAAATGATCTGATATTAACTCTTACTGTAATAGCTCTTTGGAATTCTTTATTAATTTCTGGAATTTATGTTATATATTATTGTTGGCCCAGGTAACCAATATTAGTTGCGCAAGATTCACGTCTCTCATATCACTCTGAACTACTATAAAATTAAACTCCAATCACATAATCCTTTAGAAATCATTCGAATATGCTGATTAGAATTAAAATTATTAGTAATGTTGAAAACACTTTTGCTGCTTAAATACTGAGTCGGCGTTCAGACATAAACAACACTGAAGCTCTGCAATGAAAATAGTGTAGCAGTATGACAGGGGACAGACGAATTTGTTAATAAAAGTTGTTATTTTTGTTTTGTTTTTGCACACAAAAAGTATTCTCGTCGCTTTATAATATTAAGGTTGAACCACTGTAGTCAAGCTGACTATTTTATTGATGTCTTTAATATCATTCTGGACCTCAAAAAGTGCAAATGTCGTTGCTGCCAATGTGTGGATCAGATACCCAGGGATTTCATCAAAAATATCTTAAATTGTGTTCCGAAGACAAACGAAGGGACGATATGAGGGTGAGTAATTAAGGACAGAAATGTCATTTTTGGGAGAGCTACCCCTTTTAAGATTGAACCATTGTAGTCACGTTGACTATTTTAACCATGTCTTTACTACTTTTCTGGACTTTGAATGACGGTCATTATGTTGCTTTTTAAGGTAGATAAAAAAAAAAAAACTTGGATTTCATCAAAAATATCTTCATTTGTGTTCTGAAGATGAACGAAGGTCTTATGGAGTACTTAAGGACAGAAATTTCATTTTTTGGTGAACCGACCCTTTAATATTTTTGTGAAAACTGTGATACTTTTATTTTTTTTTTTAGAATTCTTCAAGTAGAAAGTTTTCTTGTAACATTATAAATGCCTTTACTGTCACTTTTGATCTATTGGATGTGTCCTTGCTGAATAAAAGTATTAATTTCTTTAAAAAAAAAAAAATTACTGTACCCAAACTTTTAATATATACTAAACATATAAATATAGAATAAAAAGGAGGAAAGAGTTTAAACGTGAGGGCTATAGACCTATTTTGTGTTGTGGTGGCAGAAAATAACTTTCTGTGGAAGCTAAGGAATAAAAGAATAAAAAAAAAAGTTAATTTAGTTTATATCTCACAATTCTGACTTTTTTTTCCAAATCCGAGTTTATATCTCAGAATTCTGAGAAGGAAAAACAGAACAGTGAGATATACTTATACTATATTATTTTTCCTCAGAATTATGTGTTTATATCCTGCAATTCTGACTTTTTTCCCTCAGAATTGTGATATACAGTAAACTCACAATTGAGAGTTATAAAGTCCGAACTGGGAGATATAAACATGCAAATGCAAGAAAAAACTCAGAACTGTGAGATAAAAATGTTATAGATTATAAGTTTAAAAGTAATCTATGTAAAATGTTATAGGTTTAAATATTATTTCATGCTGTAAGTGTTATGTATGTATGTCTCCTATGAACTGCACATGATGTGAATATTATGTAGACTGATGACATCAAATTCATTCTTTAATAGTAGACTAACCATTGCAGGTTTCATCAGTATGCAGTTGCAACATAAACGTCTGTGTTTAGCTTCAAAGGGCGTCTTCAACGACGGTATTCGATAAAAATTAAGACTATCTTCTGCATTCCGATTCTGACCTCCAAAGGCACAACAAAACATTTCTCTCTTATTCTGTGGATTTTGCCCATTTTCCTCCACTTGTTATCACTATTTTTCTGCCATCACTATGCGCAAGTGACGTAACTGACGTCTGCTCCAAATTGGTCTATAAAACACATTTCTGAATGAACTAATTCAGAATTAAATAATGCAAAACAATCAAATCAGATACACTAAATAATTCTAATGATATCTTAATGCAGGGCTCTGTGGAATATTTGATTCTGATTGGTCAGTTCTGTGGTATTTTGTATAGTGACATTGGCCCAGGAAATCAATTTCCTACATAGCTGTGCTAGTTTCATATTGCCTGTATCACTCCACACCCTTTCTTCTCATTTAATAATAAAATAAAATAAACTCCTAATCAATATTTAATGTCCAGTCATTTTTTATTCAATAAACAGCCATGTAATTTGGATAAGAGGATAATGTACTTTCACCCAAACCATTATTGCAAAATAAACCCATTCAGGGTTTACATATTTGATAATTGAAAGAATTATAGTGTAAAATGAAAATAAAGAGATTTGGAGCAGAAAAGAGAAACCTGTGGGCTTTAATACCAGTTTAACACACAATCAGACATATTATATTCAAAACGATGATCACATATATACAGAGAATTCTAATGATCTAATAAATTTGATATTGTGATAATTGGCAGAGTTACAGCGTAAAAACTGAAAAGGATGAGAGAGAGAGAGAGAGAGAGAGAGAGAGAGAGAGAGAGAGTGTCGAACTGCAATATTGATTTCAAGCAAATATTGCCTTCACANAAAAGGATGAGAGAGAGAGAGAGAGAGAGAGAGAGAGAGAGAGAGAGGCTGTCGAACTGCAATATTGATTTCAAGCAAATATTGCCTTCACAGTCCACAGCAAAGCATCAGCTACCAACACTATCTGACATAGTTTGGTGCGTGTTCACACATCGGCGAGTGTCATCTCATGGTGTCGCGTGTGTGTGTGTGTGTGTGTTTGTAACTCAACATTTTATCAGGTTGACTGAATACTATGCAGCATGACTAGAGCAGTGCTGCTGGATAACAATCACACAAAATTATCACCAATAAATGCTACAAATACAGTACAACACACGGTCTGCTCCGTTTTCAAATCAGTTTTTAATGCACACTTGGGGGTTTGCATTACTATCAGGCTTATAATTAATAATAATAAAAAGAGTGAATTCATGCAATCCAGAAGTGCTAAATGCACTGAAACAGCACTATAACTACACATATTGATGTCATTCGGAGTAACCACTAACCAATATAAAGGGACCATCTTGGATCAAGTCATGCGGCCAGTATCATGTGACAGGATGTGACATCATTCAGACACCTGCAAAGGACCACATGGTCATGAAGCAAAGTAATTAACTCTCTCTTAAAGGATTAGTTCACTTTCAAATTAAAATCTTCCTGATAATTTACTCACCCCAATGTCATCCAAGATGTTCATGTCTTTCTTTCGTCAGTCGAAAAGAAATTAAAGTTTTTGATGAAAACATTCCAGGATTTTTCTCCATATAGTGGACTTCAATGGAGCCCAAACGGTTGAAGGTCAAAATGACAGTTTACAGCGATCCCAGACGATAAATAAGGGTCTTATCTAGAGAAACCATCACTCATTTAAAAATGTTTTTTTTTTTAAATGTATACGTTTAAACCATAAATGCTCATCTTGAACTAGCTCTCTTCTTCTTCTCTATTAGAATTCCGGCAGTGTAGACACTGCTAAGTGTATTACTGCCCTCCACAGGTTAAAGTTAATTGTTAGCATATTGTATGTGACAATTTAGCTCAAACTTTGACCTGTGGAGGGCAGTAATACACTTAGCAGTATCTACACTGCCGGAATTCTAATAGAGAAGAAGAGAGCTAGTTCAAGATGAGCATTTATTGTTAAAACTTATCTAATTTTTTATTTTTATTTTTTTTTGAAAATGAGCATTGGTTTCTCTAGATATGACCCTTATTTCTCGTCTGGGATCGTGTAGAACATTTTGAAGCTGCAATGAAACTGTAAATTTGACCTTCAACCGTTTGGGCTCCATTGAAGTCCACTATATGGAGAAAAATCCTGGAATGTTTTCATCAAAAACCTTCATTTCTTTTCGACTGAAGAAAGAAAGACATGAACATCTTGGATGACGTGGGGGTGAGTAAATTATCAGGAAATTTTAATTTGAAAGTGAACTAATCCTTTAACTATTTGAAAAATTCATGATTTCACTTGCTCATATGCATGTCCCGAAACATCAGGTTATTCGGTACAACCGCTATAAAACATGAAAAAAAATTTTAATATTTAAAAAACTTGTACTAAATGTAAAATGTGTCATTGTCCTTTTGTTTGCTAGCTAGCAAGCTAACTAGCTATCAAGCTAGATATAAGCCTGTTAGCATTGTTCGAAAATATTGTTATTCGGCATAACCAAAAGTGTCATTCGGTAAAACCGAAACTTTGGTTAAACCGAATGACTTTTTTAGTGACAAATTTTGTCAATCTTGTAACAAAATGACAAAAGCAGTGTTAATTGGTTATTGTTACGTCCAAGGACGTATGTTTTTGTTTTGTTTTTGTTTTCTCCCTGTTCTCTCTCTTTCTCTCTCTACTTCCATAAGCAGGAATTAATGGCTGCCACCTGACTCCAATGATCAATAATTGGTTATCTGATGTGATTGGAGGAGGAGAGGAAGCTGTGGGGATTTAAGCAGCACCGTTGAACAAAGCTGTGTGTGTGTGTGTGGAGACTGCATTGTGAGGCTTCTTCTCCCAACCCAGAAAGCCTTATTAGTTGTTTTTGACTTATACCTTGTTGATTGATTCTTTTCTTTAGTGTCATTGTGTTGACACTTTTTGTTGTAATTTGGTGCTACCAGAAAACCCTTATGTTTTGTAAGTCATCTCCTTTTGTATATACTTTTGTTATTGTTTTCCTTTACCTACGTTTATCTTGTTAATAATTTAGGGAAGGGTTAGTAGAGAGGTGGGTGCCATTTTCTTTATATCTTGTTTTCTCTTGTTTAAGCTAGTTAGGGAGTTAGAGTATTATTGTATTTTGGTTTCTTTCCTTTTGTAGATTAGCTAGTTTCTTCCTAAATAGTTAGAGGGTTTGTTTGTTATTTTGGCCTTGCCCCCTCTTGAAACCTTAATCCTCCCAATTATGTTTTTTTACACTTTTAAAAACCTTTTTCGTCAATGACCCATATATATGTAACTGCAAGATAATACATTCAAAGAAATGAGACTATCAGCTTTATTCTTAGTGAATTCCCTCTCAGCGTGCAACCAAATGCAGGCAAGCAAGGAAGAAACAAATAAAGCAAGAAAGCCTGACATGTAATCAGCACAGAATAAAACAGTTATGGATTCACCACAGGGATCCCCTCCCGCTCATCATTGTGATGTCACAGTGCTAGAGCACCCCTTATTGGCTTCATCAATGTCACTGACTCCTGCTCTCTTTTGTTCACATGCCCTCGTCTTTATCTCTGTGGGCCAAAATCTGATTGACCTCATGTCATTGTTCCACTTTATTATGCAGTTCATCTCAATCTCATCCGCTCCCATGACATGCTTTTGCTCGGTCTCTTTCTCATTCTTTTGTTATCCTGTTCCTCCTTTTCTCTCTCTCTTTCCCTGTACAGTATTAACTGAATATTTCCTTCAATTTGTCTTGTTTGGCAGCATAATTGCGTGTCTAAGTCTTTCTTCTGTTAACACTCATGGGCATATTATTTTCTAAACTGTCATTTTCCAGTGTGAACACACACAGAGCTGGGCTTTATGTTGTGCAGCCTCTGTGGGAGGTTAAATTAGCAGACAGGCAGCTGATGTAAAAACAGATGAAAGCATTATAGTGTGCCACCAACACATAAATTCACTTGAAACTCTAGTGGACTATCTATATCAGTGGTATTCAAATGGCGGACCTAGGTCTGGTTCCGGACCCTGGCTTGGGTCCATCCAGACTGCGGGACATAATTACACCATTTTACTGCTTCTACAGTTTAAAGTGAGCAGCGTGTCAAAACAATGGAGCGGTTAACAACTTAAGTACTCAGGGTCGTTTACGGCAATGATCGCTAACACTTTACAATAAGGTTCATTAGTTAACAGTTAACTACATTAGTTAACATGAACTAATAAAAAAACGCACTTATACAACATTTATTAATCTTTGCTAATGTTAATTTCAACATTTACTAAAACATTATTAAAATCATGTTAACATTAGTTAATGCACTGTGAACTAACATGAACAAACAAGGAACAACTGTATTTTCATTAACTAACGTTAACAAAGATTAGTAAATACAATGTATTGCTCATGGTTAGTTCATGTTAGTTAATACATTATCTAATGTTTAACTAATGAACCTTATTGTAAAACGTTACTTTCAGCACTACATCCTCTAATATTTTTATATGCACTTCGAAGCTCTGGAACTCCTTACCTTTTTCCATCAGATCATCCCCTATGTTATCTACATTTAAATCATCTATTAAAATTATTGTTAATAAAATTATTTTTTTCTTAACTCGATAACTCCTTTAGTTCAATCATGTTTTTATTGTGTTTAATGATGTTTTGTATTATTTCTACAAAAATATTATTATACTATTAGTATTTAAAGGGTTAGTTCACCCAAAAATGAAATTTCTATCATTAAGTACTCACCCTCCTATGCTATTTTCCTTGCAGCGCTTCCAGGTTCTACGTCAGAACAGAACAGAACGACTCAGTATTGGTCGACGCCTGTTCATGTGAGCAGCACGATGTATGCGTGTGATGTTGATGCAGGAGCCAGCCAATACTGAGCCGGCGTTCTGACATAAACACAGAAGCGCTGCAATGAAAATAGCATAGGAGAATGACAGGGGAGAGATGAATTTATTTAATAAAAACGTTATTTTTTTTTTGTTTTTTCGCACAAAAGTATTCTCGTCGCTTCATAACATTAAGGTTGAACCACTGTAGTCAAATTGACTATTTTAACGACTTTTCTGGACCTTGGATGTGGTAATTTTGTTGCTTTCTATTGAGGATAAAAAAACCTCTTGGATTTCATCAAAAAAACATAATTGGTTTTCCGAAGATGATTGAAGGTCTTTGGGTTTGGAACAACATTAGGGTGAGTAATTAATGACAAAAATTTCATTTTTGGGTGAACTATCCCTTTAACACCTTTTTGATGTTTTGCATTATTCCTTTTGTTTCTGTTTTGTTTCTCTTTTTATCTATACTACTAGTATTTAAAGGGTTAGTTCACCCAAAAATGAAAATTCTGTCTTTTATTACTCACCCTCATGCCGTTCCACACCCGTAAAAGACCTTCGTTAACCTTCGGAACGCAAATTAAAATATTTTTGTTGAAATCCGATGGCTCAGTGAGGCCTGCATAGCCAGCAATGACATTTCCTCTCTCAAGATCCATAAAGGTACTAAAAACATATTTAAATCAGTTCATGTGAATACAGTGGTTCAATATTAATATTATAAAGTGACGAGAAAATTTTTGGTGCGCCAGAAAAACAAAATAATGACTTATATAGTGATGGCCGATTTCAAAACACTGCTTCAGGAAGCTTCGGAGAGTTATGAATCAGTGTGTCGAATCAGCGGTTCGGAGCGCCAAAGTCATGTGATTTCAGCAGTTTGACACGCGATCCGAATCATGATTCGATATGTTGCTTCAAAGCTTTCTCAAGCAGTGTTTTGAAATCGGCCATCACTATATAAGTCGTTATTTCGTTTTTTTGGTGCACCAAAAATATTCTCGTCGCTTTATAATATTAATATTGAACCACTGTACTCACATGAACTGATTTAAATATGTTTTTAGTACATTAATGGATCTTGAGAGAGGAAATGTCATTGCTGGCTACGAAGGCCACACTGAGCCATCGGATTTCAACAAAAATATCTTAATTTGTGTTCCGAAGATTAACGAAGGTCTTACGGGTGTGGAACGGCATGACGGTGAGTAATAAATTACATTATTTTCATTTTTGGGTGAACTAACCCTTTAATACCTTTTTGTCGCAATAATGCTTTTATTGTAGGATGATATCTTTGTATGTATTTGTGCAGCAGTCAGCACTCATGTTGCTTTTGAGGTGCTATTAAAATAAACTTGACCTTGACCTTCATTCAAGCCCTTTCCACTTCATGCGCATTGCTTCTCTCTCTTGCTAAAGACGTAAAGTTACACATTAAGAGCTGCAGATTGACATGTTATTTTAACAACAGTAACAGAAACACGGTGAGCAGCAAAATAGATATGTTTGCTAAAACGCTTCAGAAAGTGAGAAAGCTGCAAATACAATTATTTTTATCAGTCATACATGAGACCCGACCTAAACCAGGTTTGTGACAAGTTAACGCGTTGTGCCTTTAGACG
Source organism: Anabarilius grahami (assembly GCA_003731715.1). NCBI lineage: Eukaryota > Metazoa > Chordata > Actinopteri > Cypriniformes > Xenocyprididae > Anabarilius > Anabarilius grahami. The sequence continues at coordinate 3,301,376 of RJVU01053773.1, forward strand.
TTTTGGGGTTTTTTTCTTATTTTTTTTCATACTTAGCATTATTAATCAGCATTTAAGAGCAGTCATAATAAAGAAAGTTATAACTTGGAACATTATTTAGAGATGGGAAGACAAAAAACTTTTAAATCTCTAGTTTAGATTATGTACGTTGTTTGTTTTTATTAATTTATTACTTTGTGCAAAATATAAAAATGGTCCACATTTTTTTTTAAGAGATAAACCTTGCACTCAGTCCCAAGGCCTTCTATGTGCCATAAACATAGGTGTCTAAATGTAAAAAAATTTTTTTTTTTTAAAAAGCCTGATAAAACATCTGATCTAAGCTTTTCATATTCATAACCAGTTGGAAGAAATCTTTTGGGGGTAAATATTAGTCAAATTCTTAGACATCACTACTTTGTCTCTTGGGGCTCAGGATTCTCATCTTTAATGACTATATGTTTAGAATCTTTTCTTTTACAAACTACTACGGCTGCCCCGATGAAAATGTATACTATAACTGTTCCAAAAAAAGTATATGTGAAAAAAAGCCTAAATTCAATCTGTTCATCATATAAAGCGATTTAGCGGATTAGTTTTCCAATCTCTTTATGAACTTTTTGAAGCGTCAAATAGGTAGTTGCGTAGCTGTCAAGGGACAGAAATCGCAAGATTTCATCAAAAATATCTTCATTTGTGTAACGAAGATGAACGAAAGTCTTATGGGTTTGGAACGACATGAGGGTGAGTAACTAATGACAGAATTTTCATTTTTGGGTGAACTAACCCTTTAACAGTGTAAAGATAGTCTGTTGATGTATTTGACATAAAGTGTCTTGATTTGGTGCCCGGGATATTGACATTTTGTTATTTATTTTATTCTTTTTAAACAGTATAGATAATGACTTTGCGGTAATGCAACTGTTTCGCATATTCATGAACACAAATGTGTATGTCAGGCCATAAATCCACAAAAACTATGGATGAGCGCTTGATTTTGGTGTTGCCACCCCTCATAGTCCTCATGCCACCCCTTTGCCACCCTATAAACAATTTTCTAGATCCGCCCCTGTCAAGGAAGGCAATAAGTTGCTTAAATAACTGCAGCAATCAGCTTTAATCTAAAAATCAGACAACGTTACATGCACACACAATATGAGAGCAGTACGTCAAGATGATTAAACACGCTGCATGCAGTGCCTTGTGCGTGTGCTAACATGAACTAACCAAGAGCAACATTCATAATGTTGCTTTCACTGCTCATATATAAATGATGACACATATAATAGAATATCACATTTAAAACCGTATATAATCCTTGGCTTATATGTTATGAAAGCCTGCAGTGTCCTGTGTGCAGGCTAAGCCAGATTCGGTTTCAGGTCATTTCCCAACACCATTCCCGCTTTTTTCCCCAGTCGTTTCCTCTCTCATTAAAGAATGTCTTCATCAATAATGGCTAAAAATAACATCTGCAGTATGACTTTGTGTAGACATTCCTCAGTGACTGGCAACAGCTCAAAGACAGATTTAGCAGGACAACAGGCCTGTACACATAAAACAAGCTTGGCATATGATGCTAATATCAGCAAAACTCAGCTTCAGTATTTCAAATAAATAGTCTCTTTAGTCTCTAAAAGACAGCTAAAAAGGAGCAACTTTCTGAGAAAACAGCAACAAAACCAAAAAGCCCCCACCGATACCATGAGTGAGACTCAAACTTTCTGAGAAAGTTGAGGCAAATCCGCCTGTGATCAGTCAGGCTTGTGCGAGCAGATGAAATGGTCTCACACATTTGAGCCGTCTGTGAGCATGTGCACTGCTTCCAGATGGAGAATGAGACACATCAGCGGTGAACCCCAGTCACCACAGCGGATGTTCAAATCACACCACTGCCATCTGCCCACAACCCACAACCCACATAACACAGACACACTCATCTGATCATCTGATGAACTTTACATGTATGCTACTATTATTTATTTTACATTTATGTAGTACATCAGTATGTGTGACATCACTGTAAGTGTATGTGATTACGAGGTCTCTATCTCGCCCTGCCCCCCTCAGGTAGTCGGTGGGTTAGATATAAATAACTTGTTTGATTTACAAGAACTCAAAATAAAAAAGTTAATAAACTTTAAATGGCATTTAAATGGTAGAGTTCTCCTTGCTATGTCTTAGGGCTGGGAGAATAAATCGATTTATCTCAATTCGTGGATCGATTCTGAGATTTTCGGAATGCGTCGCGATTCTCTCTTGAATCGATTCTGAGCGTAGGTTTTAACAGCAGATGGCGCTCTAGGCTAGTTTTTAACCGCACACTTAAATGCTGACGAAGAACAGCGATCTTGTAGTTGGCTATGTACTTGCACCTCAGAATGCTTTTATGACGCAAGATTAATGCAAACAGCTCACTGCAAACACTCTTGTAATTCGCTTCAACCATTTCAAACTTTATGAATGATTATTTTATAGAAGGTTCAAATGGTGTGTGTAAGGAATTGGAAGAGAGCAGAGTGCGGCTGTTTCTAAAGCAAGCAATGCCATCTGCTGTTAAAAACTAAGCTCAGAATTGATTCAAGAGTGAATCGCGATAGATTCGGAAAATCTCAGAATCGATCCACAAATCGAGATGAATCGTTTTATTCTCCCAGCCCTATGACATAGCAAGGAGAACTCTTAAATGCCATTTAAATGCTGTCATTTTGCATAATTTACAATGCATAATAATGCATAATATTAGTATGTAATTAAATGTAATAGTAGCCTATGTAATTAAAACGAATTTCAATAAATTTGTTTAGTGAATGGGAACGATTTTACTGATAGTTGAATAAAGTTGAATAAAGTCGTTATTTTTGTTTTTGCACACAAAAAGTATTCTTGTCGCTTCATAAAATTAAGGTTGAACCACTGCAGTCACGTCGACTATTTTAACAATGTCTTTAGTACCTTTCTGGACCTTGAAAGTGTTGGTTAAATTGCTCATATACCTGTTGGGATTTCATCAAAAATATCTTAATTTGTGTTCCAAAGATGAACAAAAGTCTTATGGGTGTGGAACGACATGAGTAATTAATGAGAGAAATGTCATTTTAGGGTGAACTACCCTTTAACTGATGGCAAAGGTGATCAATTTAAAATGGAGAATGGATACATTTACAATTTTGGCTGATTATTAAACATTTTAATATCATCAATAATATCACATATATATTAAATTATTTATAACTTAATTTAATATTATTAAATTATATAGTCTACATGGACAGTGAGAAATGTATGTAGTTAAAGGGATAGCCAACATTCTTCAAAATATCTTCTTTTGTGTTCAGCAGAGGAAAGAAACTCATACAGGTTTGGAAGAACTTGAGGGTGAATAAATGATGACAAAATTTTCATTTTTGGGTGAACTATCCCTTACATTTACTTGCTGATTTATTCAATTTAAATTAAGAATTTTGAGTATTTATGTAACACTTAATTAAAAATTGCATCAATTAATTGGATGTTATAAAAAATAAAAACATTATAAAACTTAAAATAATATTACCAACAATGACAATCATTATTATTACTATTATTGTTATGCTTCATGCCACTTTTGATTGAGTCTGTTAAAATAAAAATAATCCAGTCAAAAAAATCTGGACATCCCACAGTATAATCAGGCGTGCTCCAAGGAAGACGGAAGCATAAGATACAAGTAACACAACGAAGTTTAATCTCAGAAACTGGAAGAATGGGTAACAGCAAACACAGTTGACATTAACAATACCGGACACTGAACTGAGCACAGGCAGGAACTTAAATACACCATACAAATGACAAACAGCTGGGAAGGTAATCAGTGTCCATGGTGAGTGATGAGTGGCGGGAACAGAGAAGCACATGACAAACAAAACAAACGGGCGGTGACTGTATCAATATATATAATTATTAATACCATCTATTGAAATGAAAGAAAAATAATAAATATGATACTGATATATTGTGCATCCCTGCAAGAACGTGTCCTGCCCCCGTCCCGAGTTCTGTGGCCGGTTGTACAAACTGCTTAGACTAGTCTTAGTTAGTCTTCTATTTTTTTTTCTTCAATTCTTTTCTTTTAAAAGGCAGACTGGTCTAATTTGAATCTGAAAAGTAAGAATAATTAGCCCTAACTAACACAGTTACAACTTAGCAGCTGTTTTTATGCAACTGGCCCCTAACTCCAACCAATCCACAAGGTACATGCTAACATAAGTGACGAAACTGTTGTAAAAATAAAATGTTTGTATGCTGAAAAAAAAAAAGTCCCACTATTGCTACATTTGCATGATCAATGCTGCTGTCGCTACTCAGGTATTTGTGTCCATCTCTAACAGGCGCATCTTTCACAGTTTGCAATATATTCAGAAAACTACATTGCAGACAAGTTGAATTCCAGAGCTGTTACACACTCCATTCGTTTGAAAAGTCTCCAAGGACAGAACAGAAATGAAGGTTAAGGGTAAATAACAGTGAATCGAGAAAGTAAGGGAGACTGTGATAGTTTGCTGCTCGAAGAGGCTCTGACTGTTATAATGATGCTTAAAGTTGGGCGGTGTCAGAAAACATATTTCATCTCCATTACATCATACCCCGCTAAAGATAGAGGCTATCTATAGACTAAAGCCGGCCATCACAGCCTTTACATCCACATAGAGACTGAGTGTTTCCAAACATTTCCAAACAGAGTGTCTGCGTGTTTCCAAACGTGTACGTTTAAGTGAAGTTAAGTTATTTTGCACTACATTTCTCCAGAGCAAGTTCTTTTGTATGCAAAACAGGAAATAATACACAATTTTCTTGCCAGGCTAAGTGAGGTTATGGGTTTTAGTTCGCATCCCCCTGCTGGGCAGCTCTACCCCAATCCTCCTATGGTTTCTACACAACACAAGATGCATGGAGCTGCTCTGCGTATTGCTCCTGCATACAGTCTCCAATGATTCCCCTATTTTCAATCCTGCTGTCAAACAAAGTGAATTATTCATGTTCTCACTGTACACTACGCTTTGCACACAAACTGGGCAATGTATGCGCATTTTTATTATGGCCAAAGCCTGAACATGTCCAATGTCAGGACTAAACATCTCCCCCTAATAATCCCTTGAGGTTTGATCTGGATCAGACCCGGATGTGGACCTAAATCTAGATCTTCAGCTTCAAAAATCTCTCACCATCATAATCCAGACCTCAGGGGGGTCTCTGTAGAGTTTAGAGTTGCTGATATCAAATATTGTGAATAATATCGTTAATGTTTTATTAATGGCAGCTGGATTCCTTTGATAGTGAATAAAAATTTCATTTTATTTATGTAAATGTATCATCTTTCCTGTAAACCCAACTTTGCTGATCCGTTTACACAACAAAATGCTGTACTTATAAATGTAAGCTGAGATGTAACTTGTCAATGTAAGCTGACTTTCTTTCTTTTCTTTTTTTACGGCTGCATTGAAAGATCTTCAGGGGAAGTTCAAATATCTTGATGTGCTTCTTTATCCCTTTATCCCTTCTGTATATTTACAGACGTAACGCTGAGGATAAAAAGGCGTGGAAAAAAAGAAATCTGAACACTGAGTAAACATCAAACAGCACAAACAGAATCATACCTCCAGGGTTTCATAAGACACCACAAACATATCACAACAACGAGAACCAGAAATTAATGAAGTTTCAATGAGAAATTAGTTATTCAGGATAAGGACAAAGGAAAATAAAGAATCATACACTATAAGTCATAAATAGACAATCATGTCTGAGATCATTTGTTATCATCAGTAGTGTTATGTACTTTTTTACAGAACTACAAAACACTACCAAAAAAAAGAGAGATTAAAGAAACTAAACAACTAAAGAAAAGCAAACACTTAAAGTACATGAATCCCCACCCCAAAGTTGTAGACTGTTGTCGAGTACTTAAATTTAAGTATATACTTATAGTGGAGATCACCAAAATTCACAATTACTTACTTTATTTCCTTAATTTACTGATGCATTTAATTTAAATTATTAAAGTATTTACTTAAAAAATATAAAATAATTAAAAGTTAAAACATTAAACAACATTAAGTTAATTTTAAATTGCAATGATTAATTGGTGGTTGTAAAAAAATTATTCCAAAAAATATCACCTATTAGATTATTATTATTATTGCTTGCATTTCAGTCTATATTGAAAGTGGAAAATATTAAAGGGTTAGTTGACCCAAAAATGAAAATGTTGTCATTAATTACTCACCCTCATGTCGTTCTACACCTGTAAGACCTTTGTTCATCTTCAGAACACAAAGTAAGATATTTTTGATGAAATCCAATGGCTCTGTGAGGCCTCTATTGCCAGCAAGATAATTAACACTTTCAGATGCCAAGAAATCTACTAATAGACAAGAGAAAACTTTTTGTGCACCAGAAAAACAAAATAACGACTTTTCAACAATATCTAGTGATGGCCGATTTCAAAACACTGCTTCGAAGCTTTACGAATCTTTTGTTTCAAACCAGTGGTTGGGAGCACCAAAGTCACATGATTTCAGTAAACGAGGCTTCGTTATGTCATAAGTGTTTCGGAATTTCAATAGTTCACGTGTTTGATACGCGATCCGAACTACTGATTCGAAACAAAAGATTCGTAAAGCGCCGAAGATATTGTTGAAAAGTCGTTATTTCGTTTTTTGGCGCACAAAAAGTATTCTCGTCGCTTTATAATATTAAGGTTGAACCACTGTAGTCACATGAACTGTTTTATATATGTCTTTAGTAGCTTTCTGGACATCTGAAAGTGTTAATTATCTTGCTGGCAATAGAGGCCTCACTGAACCATTGGATTTTATCAAAAATATCTTAATTTGTGTTCTGAAGATGAACGAAGGTCTTACGGGTGTGGAACGACATGAGGGTGAGTAATTAATGACACAATTTTCATTTTTGGGTGAACTAACCCTTTAAGTACTTTACCTACTGATTTATTTGATTTAAACTATAGGTATTTCCTTTTACTTAAAATGTAATTAAATTGATTGATTATAAAAAATGTCCAAATTCCCAAAATAAATACTAACAGATTTATTATTATTATTATTATTATTATTGAATGAGTCTGCATACAGCATGGCCCCAGTCAAATTAATCTGGACATGCTATTGTACTTAATTTTGCTTATTAGAACACCTAATAGGCTATGATAGATGTCTAAAACCATTGTCGCAAGTTCCTCATGGTTTATTCGGAGCAGTCATCCTGAAAAACACACCAACACACATAGATAAAGCGCAGTTGTCAGTGCCACTGACAGAGCAGGAGAGCACGATATGTCTCTTATCGGATCAAACAAAGAGCCAATAAGCTTAATGAATTCCGGGTGAGCTCTGAGCCAGCTGTTCTCTAAAGGAAGCTGATTGGAATCAGCCTGTCGTTCTGAATTATCACTTCATTTGGGGCTCACACAGGTAGTGAGAAAACCTCACCCGGCACCGCTCTGAAACTTCAACGAGTTAGATGAGGAAGCCATAACTTTTGAAATTGTTTTGTGCTTGTGGTGTCCGCAAATAGTCTCTAGAAGCACACAATCTTATGAAACAGTATCTGCCAATGTAATTCAGGCTCTACAGTTTATGAGGAGATATTGCTTCTCTAGACATTTCTGCCTCTCAAAAGGAGTATGAAATTTGCGCTCTCTGACACGCTTTAGGCTTGCACAAACCATAAGCCTAGCAAATATTTCCTAGCAAATCAAACAGGAACAAAAACAATAAATGTAACCTAATAACGTTTATAAATATGTCCCCACAAGTCTATATGAAACTGGGAGAAATGGCGGAAATAATTCCAAAGCAAATGTGAAGACACAGTAAAACCTGAGATGATTTACAGTTCAGAAACTGTCTCCGGTTGGGACAGCATTCCCAAAACAAGTTCCAATCTGATTGGCTGGATTTATGCAATTTCCGGGAGTCAGGGTGCTTTATCAGTCCACTAAGAAACATGTTTACAATGTTCCAGGTTGCTACAGTGAGCACTTCTAAAGAAGAACTAGTGGCCAGACTAAAAGATTCATTACACTTTAAATAGTATTATTTAACACTTAGTAAGCTACCAAGGGTCATGTCCTGTTTACTCACCGCCTAACATATGTCCTAACCCGCTACGACTGTGACAACCACCAGGATATTGTCACTTTCACTGTGTGCTGGGTAGCCTGCCCATAGTGAAATCTCATTTTTCAATCCCATTATTCAGTGGGTTGACGTAATTTCCACTCAAACAGGAAGACAGGGCAGGACATATTGAACAGCTCCTCCCCCTTTTTTTAAATAGCCAATATCGTTTTGTTTATATCACAGCTTTGCACATTCGCCCCAATGGAAAGCATATTTACACCGTCTGAATCGTTACATATCCACTATAATGCACTATGTGTCATTTACCATGTAGAAAATAAATGTGTGAACAAGTTAACTATTTAAGCTGCAGCTTCGGCATCTATTTATAATGTAGGGGGCGGGGCGCTTTAGAATCTAGAGAGCATTTGATTGGACAGAAAATCTGATGAGAATCTGAAGTGCAGATTGATGTCATCAAAATAATTGATCCATATTGGCAGAAGTGAGAGACTGTACATTTTCAATGCTTATATCTTCTAAATGCGAATTTTGTCAATGTTTAGGAGTACCATCTTATAGATAACAGTAAGACTAACATATTCATACTAAAAGCCAAAAAACTTGTGAAGCAGGATGGGGCGAGAGCCGTGAGAGAGCGGTGCAAGGCCAGTGGCACGGTCTTGTATCTATGGAGCATCCTGTGCACTGCACCGGTCTTGTATCTCTCATGGAGGAGCTCCGGAAGCATAAAGGGAGGAGCAACGTCAGTGAAGGATGAGAGAGAACCAGGCCTGGATTTATGTTAAGTTTTTATTATGTTTGTGTGGGCAGCAGTCGTCCTTGAGGGACTGACGCCATTTTACTTTCATTTTGTGCTTTTGATTAAACTTTGTGAATTAAACCCGCCTCCTTCTTCCCGTATATACAAACTTTTTTACAATTAAATTTTTATTTTATGGGGACTTTAAACCCCAATGCTGACAAATATAGTACAGGGTTCTAGTTTACAATTGTATTAATTCCCAGAGGGAAATTACAAGTAGGACTTTAAAGGTACTTCTACAAACAAAACAAAACGCAAAAAAAAAATATATATATATATATACAAAATGAACTTAAAAAAATACAAATAGATGATGTTAATGCATATTCTGAATTCAGAAAAAAAATTAAATGAAACAAAGATAAAAAAGAAACAAATAAAGCATAGTCCTTATAGTGTGTATTGACAATGATCAATTACAGCTCATCTGTCTCATCTAATTATTTTTATTAAATTGCATAAAATAAAATAATTATAATTAATATAATATAATTTTATCCATTTTGTAGGCAATTAATCGCATACACCTGTAAATTCGCTACAATTTGTAAAACATCTGTATACTATGTAGATGCTACCCAACGTAAAAGTTGAAAAAAAAAAAAAAACCCCAGGTCAAGTTGAGAATATAAAGGATGTGTATCATCTCCAATACTTGACAACATGTAAACATCATGCAAATAAAGTGTCACTTTACATCTTTCAGAAGCAGCTACCAAAACCACACAGCCAATTACTGGGTTCCACAACACACTCATAACATAACTTACATAGAGCAAAACCTTGAAGTCACATATCAATTCATTTGGCACATTCTTGCCAAATGATTTGTAAAAGCTCTCACCTCTGGGGTGCTTCAAAGGCAAGCAAGCTAGAGAGTGACAACTGGAGAAAGAAAACTGTCTTGGTGTGTGTGTGTGTGTGTGTTGAGTTAAGAACAGCAACAGCTCAGACAGGTTCATTTCATGCTTCCTGCCCCCTTCCTCTTCTTTGGCTGTTGTGCCAAACCGTGTCCTTCAAGAGTAAAACACACACACATGAACACTGCACAGAAGACACACACTTAAGCTGAGCTGAGCCTTCTCCTAGATATATATCAGTCTATATGTGTGTGAGCGAGTGCATGATTCTGGTGGAAAGGAGGTGTCATTTTTTAAATGGTGAATGGGTTATTTTGTCCTGATTTACTTATATCAAGTAACACCACAAACACACCTTCAAAATCTGTGCTAAATGCAAGTTCGATACCGTGAATTATTATATTCTTTTTATATTAAAATTAGAACTATTTTTTTTTTATTATTTTAAACTAAAAAATAAACTTAAATCAATTGTTTAAAATTAAATATTTTATTTAACATTGCTATTATATTGTTAGTGTTTTAAAAAGGCAAATCTGATTTCTGAAGCATCATGTGATACTGAACATTAGAGTAATGGCTGAACAAAATTTAACTTTGCCATCACAGGAATAAATTACATTTTACAATAAAATGGAACGCAGTTATTTAATATTGTAATAATATTTCATAATATTACAGTTTTTACTATATTTTTGATCAAATAAATGTAGTCTTGGTGAGAATAAGAGACTTCTTCAAAAACATGAAAAAATACTGACCCTTCATTTCTAACCCTTCACTTGCCATTTTAAATCACATTTATTCACCTTGGAATTATAAGGTTCTCTCAGACATTTTTGTCAAAATTGAGTTATTCACATATTCTTATTCTCTGACAAATTATTTACATTATATTGGGACTTTTTATTTACATTTACATTTATGCATTTGGCAGACGCTTTTA
>RJVU01053773.1:3317245-3355818 GCA_003731715.1 Anabarilius grahami
TATTGGCTCCTCTATGCAAAATTACTAGTGCTTTTTTTCTTCATTTTTCATCATTAAACATTAAGTGCCAGCATTTGACACAAATACTTATAAGCAATCAGATTATTGCAAATATTTTTTCTCATTTTGAAGGGGAGTATGAAAAAATACAAATGGGAACCAGTGATTTAAGAAATAAGGTATGACTAACCTAATAAATATAGTCACAGTTAAAGGGTGCTGCAACCCCTCGGCATTGACTATATTCATAATATAGTACAGCTATATGGATTTCAGCACGACTAGAGTGCTGTATTGACCAATCAGAAGCCAAGACTGGAACTGGTCACTTTATAAAACTAACACTCGTGCACAGAAAGAGATTATGTTAATGGCAGGCTTGTGTAAATTAAAATAAATCTAATAATCAACCTGGCAAATTCCATTACATAAGTAGCATTTATTTATTTAGCTTTAGATATCAGTGGATCCAAAAAGGAGAGTGTGTGTTGGTTCTAGCTGGATTCCCACATCCATGAGAAGGTTCTGATGTGAAATGTGTCCATAATGAGATATGTTAAAATAAAAATAAAAATAAATAAAATAAAAAACAGCTCCATAAACTGCAGCCAATTCAGGCCAGAAAGAGTAATACACACACACTCTCTCTCACACACACAATGGTTTAAGAGAGCTATAATAGGAAATAGGCCTGTAAAACACTTCTGCAGTTTCTGCAGATAAGGATCAGGGCGGAGTATCAAGGTGAAGACAGATTATTAACTGCTACTACATCAGTTGTACAACTCAATTAAACATCTGTCAGACTGCAGCGACTGCAAATCTACAGCTCTTTTGTCCAGGAGATTGAGGCCGTAAAAAGCATTTAGGCAGGATGATTTCATATTTTGTACTTCAATAATGAAGCACAGGTACAAAATGACAAGAAATATAAGGAAGATGTTGCAAGAACGTTCATGTTAGAATAAATTATTTCTCCAGTCAGAGAATTTCACAAAATCAAAGCAGTAGGTCAATCATATTCTCAAGTCTAACCCAGGTTTTCTGGAAATTTCCACGCATTGATATCAAATGTATGAAGATGGTGCCATATCGATATGCTCTGATCTCAAGGTTAAAGGAACGTTCTTGGTTCAATATAAGTTAAGCTCTATTGACAGCGTATGTGGCATTTGTGCCGATTAACACTGAAAATAACTTCAACTCTTAGTTTGAAAAACAAACAAAAATTACGTGTATAATATTGAATGAACGTGTATAGGGGAAGCCACTGCTCTAAATGTTAAAATACACACTGTTTTAGAAAGTATAGCCATTATTCTGTGAGTTAATGCGTAAAGCTCTTCTAACAAACTCCACTCAGATTAATTGAATTCATCACTTCACAACTAAAAAAAAGCACATTTTTGATTAGATGAACTACTACAATAAGTTATTTAACAAAAATATCAATTACAATCCTCTGGAACCATCCGGAATATCTTGCCCTATAGATTTTCATTGTAAAAGCATTATTATAAACAATTTTAGTTTCAAGTTTAAATTACTGTCCATGGTAACCAACAGCATGCCACGGATGTTGTTAATAGCTTTCCTGTAGCTCAGTGGTTAGAGCATGGTACTAGCAATGCCAAGGTCATGGGTTCGATCCCAGGGATTGCACATACTCCGATACAAATGTATAGTATAATGCAATGTAAGTCGCTTTGGATAAAAGCGTCTGCCAAATGCATAAATGTAAATGTAAATGTAATAGAGCTTGTATTGAACCCGGGTCATTTTCTAAAAAATTCACCATATCAGCTGTTCCGGTCAGAAGGAAATATGAGAACTCAGCATTTTCTCTGGCAATTCCATTAGAATCTAATCAAGCACCAAGTACTACTGTTAACACTACCAAAAAAAAAAAAAAAAAAATGCTAGAATACTAAAATAAATACTAAAATGGCAACTGGCAAAGGTTGAGCATTACATTAGTAACAGAAAAAAGCTATGTACTTTCAGTGTACAAAAGGGGAAAAAAATACAAAGTACTTTAAATCACAGAAAATGGCCCCCTTAAAGTTTAAGCTCGCATTCAAGAATTTTGCACTTGCCTTGACATCATTATTTGCATAACAGAATCTTAAATACTATATTTATTCTTTCTTCACATTTGAAGATGTTCCTGCTATTGTATTTGGTTGATCAAGGCACATTTGATTAACATTTTTCCACTTTCATTTGAACAAACAGATTTCAACGATGTTAGAGAGTAACTTAACTGCTTCCAGAGAAAATCTAACTTTCCTTTTCACTGCTTCCAACAACCACTAAAAGGTAATTGACACTCTTAATTGTGCACTTCTAGGCAACCATATTGACTAGACAACTTCCCTATTCATGTGAATCCTCCATTTGGATCACATCTCAGGTGTTAGGTATCCCAAACAATTTCCTTTCGCTTAACCACACAAACACTGGCTCGAGTGTCCCCAAACACCTTTAACTTGCAAGCCCATTAATCTATACCACAATCTTTGGGACTGTACAGTGCAAGCAGCCACGAAGGCATTTATGGATTCAATTAAATCCCAAATTGATTTTGTAAGTGGCCAAGCAATTAGGAGTGGATTTCAACCTCGAATGGAGCACCGGTGGCTTTGATCTTGAGGAGAGCTGAGCCAAAAGCCAAGCACACACTACAAGACTGAAGCTCGTAAGCCGTTCATGTTTTAAGTATGTGAATAATCTTTGACAAAAAGTCAAAGATTGCAGCCAACTCACAACTTTCCCTTAGCTCCTTTGGAACACATACTATTTGAATTTGAATGAAAGACCCTTTTTCCCTGTTAAAGACCCTGTTANAAGGGGAGGGTCTATGGGCGGGTAAACGTATGGGTTTTTCAGATCTTTCGATCTAATGGACAAATTAAGATCACGCAATTTACATATGAACACACCCGGAGATGACAGAAAAACATAAGGAGAGCAGCGCTTTCGTTTCTGCTCTGACAGCTGCAAGACAGCTGCAAGAATGCTCAGTGAGTGTTAGAAATCGGGAACGGTGAGAGAACTCTGTGCTGGAAATGTTTTTCGTCTTCAAACCAAACTTGGATGTTCAGCTTACAATGTTTAAATCCCGTCAGGCTAGTGCGCTTTTCATAATGTTTGCGAGTTAAGTTAGTAGGTGGAGAATAGGCGGTCTTTAGTGACTGTTTGAACACATTCGACAACATGAGTATTTCCACTACGAAAGCAATCCGGTCGAATGCGTTTTCGACTACTTCTGGAAGTAGTCGAAAGTGGATAAGCTCAAAACGTTTTACACCCCGTTTACACCTGTATTTAGCGTCATCTACTTGTAATCCGATAGACCAAAACGCATCTTAATACCAGGTGAAAACAGGGCCTAAGAAGTACAATTATTGACAGAACGATAGATAGATAGAACAATAGATAGAACGATAGAACGACAGATAGACAGATAGAACGATAGAACGATAGATAGATTGATAGAATGATAGAAAGAATGATAGAAAGAATGATAGACAGATAGAATGATAGATAGAATGATAGAAAACTAGATAATGTATAGATCTATAAAAAAGATCAATAGATAGATCGATAAAACAATAGAAAGATACAACGATAGATCGATAACACAATATATAAGTCGATCAAACGACAGATACAGTAGATCGAACAGACAGATGATGGATGGATGGATGGATGGATTTTTTATTTATATGCTTGATCATACTTAATAAATGAACTTTTGTGGACCAAATTTCAATTCAACTAATTCACACAAGACTGTCCTGACTAGCAAGAGAAGACTGAAAAACAACCAATGAAACTGCGGGAGAGTGCGGGAGAGTGAAACAGCAAGGAGCAGCCAAAAAAAAAAACTGCACTGCCACCGACATCTCAAACTCCATCTCGTTCATATTTTTCAGCTTCCTTGAAATCATTGCAAAAGCAACCGCTAGCCCTACTTCACTGCAAAATAACAGTCCGTCGCTTGCAGACTCGAGACGGCCAAAGCTGAGCACCGCCGCTAAAATGAAGTCATCATGCGGCGCAGTCAATTCAGAATGCGTTGCCCATTCGCTACCTTTCAAACACACTTAATTCACACACTCTAATCCAGAGGACACGGGTGCATTCTCCAAACAGACCAATAACAGCTTGGAGTCACGTCCTTAGCGGCGGTCAATCAGATCAATACCGCACAGGGCTCCATGCGGAGCGCTCATTCTTCTCATCCTCACGTAATGACCTAACACCCGCTCCTCGACGGCGAGGCGGAGGGGGAAAATGAGAGGTTCCTCCTCTCCACGCTCCCGGTGGAGGAAATTAGGCAAGTAAGCAATAGGATTTGAAAGGCTATTGTTGTCGGCATGGGCTCAGTTTCAACAGAGACTGAACAAAATAAACGGCTTATTACTCAGCATTAAGGAACCTTGGAAAAGCGACATGTTGAGAACATGCGCAAACAACGGGCTCACATTTGTAAACTGACAAAGTAGCACAACAACTGGTTCAATGAACTTATGTATCAGCATTCATGGAAGATGTTTACAATGTAGAATTAACTATTGCAGTGTACTTGTAACATGGGGTCAATAGGAAGTCACTAGATGCATGAACAGCAACAGGGAGGCTTTATTCTACAGAAATTGCTATTTTTATAGCAGTTAGTAAAAGAGCCACACAGGTATTTCAAAGGAACTTTAATCTTTACAAGGGTGACATTAAATAAAACTATAATTTAACATAAAACCACATAATTAATGCTAACCAGAACAAGAAACAGGGACACAATCAGTCTAGGCATGTCTCGAGCAACATTTTATCTGGCACCACTATCGCAGTTAGCAAAACATTTAAAAAGACTTTAAAACTTTAAAAAAAAAAAAAACTTTTTTGCAATATATTTGAGATGTTAATTATAATAAACTGATATATAATTAGGAATGGGAATTGTTTAGGAATGTATTGATTTATTGATGTTTTCACCAAGCCTCAGAGAAAAACACTGTTTTGTCAAGTGGCTAACATAGCATAATCAGATGCAGCTTTATTTTTACTAACAGTAATATAGCATTTTCTCCTTAATTGAATGCCAT
This sequence comes from Anabarilius grahami, assembly GCA_003731715.1. NCBI lineage: Eukaryota > Metazoa > Chordata > Actinopteri > Cypriniformes > Xenocyprididae > Anabarilius > Anabarilius grahami. Next base: position 3,322,357 of record RJVU01053773.1, read on the forward strand.
TTATCAACACAAGCCATCCAGCATTTATTAATATGATACTCTAATATCGATCTAGCTGCAGTGTGCAACAAGTGTCTCATAGCAGCCGCCGAACGCACAGAGTAATGTTATAACATCATTTTCAACACACTCAAATGTATCTAATATGATAAAACTAGGGATGCACCGAAATGAAAATTCTTGGCCGAAACCGAAAACCGAAAAAGAGGAAACAAAGGCCGAAAACTGAAACACTGAAAGAAATTATGCCAATTATTAGTACCATTGCATTTATGGCTATGACTGTGTACTAACTTTACAAAAATCAAGGCATTGCAATTGCATAAATTAATATTAAAGTTTCAAAGAATAAATCAATTAAAAGTTATGCAAATATTTATTTAGCACATTGCAACAATGCACAGTATAAAATAAAATTCAAACTAAAATGTTTAACTTGACCCCACTCATGTGTACATTAAATAATAATGTCCTGTACGCTGGGCGCTGCTCCGTCTCCACGCGGTTCTCCGCATCCATCGCGGCCTGGATCATTTCTCGTGCGCGCTGCTTTATTTCCGCATAAAAGTAATGGTATTTATAACGCAGATCAAGTACAGTCGCGATGAAGTGCAGAGGATCCAAATAGATCTCAGTGAAACGTGTGCTGACAGAGTGTACTTTTCATTGTTTTCACTCCGTGGACTGTCTCAACCACTTTGCTTAGGAGACGCTTTAGTGCTGCGATTAAAGGAATAACGTCCGCTACAGATGCATCAGAGGAGCTGATCTCGCGGTTTATGTTTGCGTCATTACAACATTTCGGCTGTATTCTTTCGGTGATAAAAGTCTTTCGGCCGAAAACCGAAAATGCACTTTTGGGCCATTTTCGGCCGAAAATGTTCGGTGGCCGAATATTCGGTGCATCCCTAGATAAAACAGCTCTGCGTTTCCCCACATACGCTTGACCGGAAGAAGGGGAAGCGGCGACTGCGGCATAATAAAAGTTCCGCTGCTCTGGAGCCGTGTGTCGCGCTCGTCTCTCATTAGCAATCGCTCCAGTGGCCTCGTTCAGCTCCTACAGCACTCGGCCCTGCGCTGCTTCATACTACAGTAACGCTAATAATCTCATCCATTAACATGATTTTTGCCCAAGTCCTGTTACGATTCTTTTCCACCAGCTGTGAGTTGAAGATCTCGGCATTATCAAGCTACGGCTTTGTTTTGAATAGGCAACCTCTAGCGGCAAAAAATTACATATTGTGCCTTTAATGTTAGTTAATAAAATTACAGTCATTCATTGTTTGTTCATGGTAGTTCACAGTGCATTAATGTTAGCAAAGAACTTATTTTAATAATGTATTAGTAAATGTTGAAATGAACATTAATTTATATTAATAAATGTTGTAGAAGTATTGCTCATTCTTAATTCATATTAACTAAAGTAGTTAATTAATGTTAACTAATAAACCTTATTGTGAAGTGTTACCAAAGAATTGAATCCTCAGAACCATTTGGTGTGTAATCAGACTACTGGTTGTGCTATATGCATTTGTGAAAACCAGTAATTTTATGAATACGTTTTTGATTCCCAAACCTACTAATAAGGAGAAAGGTCAGCAATGTAGATAGGTAAAATGCAACGCAGCATACACTACTACACAGAACCCGAATGCATAACAGAGAAAGACTCAGACGAGCTTAAAAAGCCTTTAGAAACTTGCCCAATTAGCATATTCTCATGAACTAGCAACACAATTGTGATAATGAGAATGTACCACCATCATTGTTAAGTGCAGTGAACAATATTGACAATACTGACTCGTTAAAGCATATAGATGATGTTCTCTAGAGCTCTATAACATTTGGACCAATATCACGTAGCTTTGAAGAATGGCGGTTTAAACCAATCTTAAAGTAAGTGCAGTCGGACATGTTGATTAGTATGGAAGTTGCGTTCATGCAGACTGAGCGGAGAAACGAAATCTGACCTTGCAGGCACACTGCTTTAATCAGACATTAATTAGCAGATGAGCTCTGACGATATTTCCCCCCTCGTCCTCTTGTGGGTGCTGCTCCGGCATATTGTGGGGATGAAACGAAAGCAGAAAGATGCGCACACACAAACACAGTGATGATATATGAGTAAGGATGTAAGTGGGACTAACAAATGTTCAAGATTTATTTAACAGTCCAATAGAAATGCATTAAAAGGCTGGTGGAGCAAAACATCTCTTAATGTAATTAAAATCAAATACAAATAAGCAAACAAACAGAAAGAGACTGAGCACACCATGGCATCCATTTACAAATATATATAGGAGCTGCAATAACAAATCAATAAAACCTAGAATCAAAACTATACCTTTTATAAGGCATCATGCTGTAGTATTATACTGTAAGCTTAATTTAAAAAGTATTAATATGATGATATAGCATCCTGTGTATCTGTTTTCACCTGCCTCGTTACAACACACATGCACACACACCTATGACAGAGGGTCCTGATGGTGAACTGCTGGTGAGTTAGGATCTAGCAGCTGTGTATCTGTGTCCCATTGGAACAGACCAGGAGCTAATTACAGAGAATTATTAAGATTTATCTGTCTCACTCTCTCTCTCTCTCTCTCTCTCTCGTTCTTAGAGCCAGTGATCTCATGAACCCCACTCCTCTCAAAGTTAATCACCAAACTGACTTTTGACTTAATTGCTCATGTACAAGTCTCACTCAAACAAACAAATACACACACTGGCAAATACAAACATGACTAAAACAATTGTAATGCATTATAATAATATAATGGGATCATGATTAAAACTGCAGTAAAAGTGTGAGAGTGATATTTTGATAACTTGCTGCTTCATTCAATGAACTGTTAATAAAATGATATGAATGCACACATACAGTGTCTTCCAAAAAAGTTTATGTTGGTTTTTGAATGATTTTAACATAAATTCTTATCATTTAGTGATTTTACTTTGCATTTGGGGCTTTGAAAGTACAAAATTATGAAAACTTACTTTAGCCCAGAAACAGTAAAATACTGGTATAGTTATCAAGCTATGAAATGAAATATTAGATTGGCAGCAGCTATTTGCACTAAGTGCGATAGATGCTATTTATACTAAGTGTAAATAGAAATTAGATGCCATTTACATGAAGTGAAAATAGCATATTTTATTTGCGATAGATGCTATTTACACTAAGTGAAAATAGCGATGTATTCTATTTACACTAAGTGACAATAGCAGCATTTTCTTAGCAATATGCTATTTAAACTAAAAACTGTGATATATTCTATTTACACCATATAAAAGTAGCAGTTCTTTGAAAGAAGTGTAAATAGTAATTAGATGTTATACTTTATATTGGCAGATACTATTTGCACCTCAGTATTTTTGTACATTAACAGGATGCACTAATATCATAGAGTCCAAATGATTATATTTATTAAAATTATTAAATGGATGCTGCCTTATTGGGAGAATAAAAACCCTCCCAACATCCTCCCCTAACCCTACCCAATAAACACTTTTAATAATATTAAACACTCTTTAGGCAGTTTATTTCCAGTTTTAGAACATACTTTTCACTTTTATTGAAAATAAATGCCTTTCTGATGTGATATGTGATGGAAAAATGGAGAAGAGCGAGCTCGGCAAAAGGTGGATTCGAAACCCGCGTGGAACACGGTAAAAGCCAGGATTGCGAGCCTTACTCACTGTGCAACTGAAGAAGTTAACTTCTGCACGTCTTTTGTTAAACTTGAGTGGCCAAACCAGACATTGGTGGGCGGAGGTAGTGTAAATAGCGTTTGCCAACAAGGGATGCTATTTGCACTTAGTGTAAATAGACACTCCGTATTAGGCTTACAAAGCATCACTACACTGTCAAAAATAATTTTCTTTCTCAGTATTATTTTATTTACAGTAAAAAATTAAGTGACTTTTCTTAAATAAAAAAAAAAATAAAAAAATCTGCCAATTGGGTAAGAAAAAAAAACTTGTTTTCCCTTTAAGTTTATTTTTCTTGCCCCACTGGCAGACTTTTTTGTTTGTCTGACTCTGAAGCAATATTTCTTTTTTCAGAAAACAAGACTTCAAATATAGTAATTTTGATTCTCAAATAATGTTCCTTGATTTAAGAATTTTTAGATATTTGTACTGTAAAACGAGACAAAATACTGAGGAAGAAAGACAATTTTTGCAGTGTATACAGTGTTGGTCAGTTGACAATCAATTAGAGAAGCTAAAGGTGTTGAGGCCAAATAATCCTCCAAAAAGAAGTTAAATCCCATTATCATGTCCGACTATGATGTATACATTTAATTTAATTGCAATTATTGCTGATGCCCATGATAATTCACAAAGATGATATGGATTCATGCTGATATTGTCCAAAAACTTTTTTTGCTTATCCAAACTTTTGGAGGGCACTGTATAATCACAGTCTGTTTCAGTTCATACCCGGTCATTCAGGTCACATTTTGGAATCTGACAAGATAAAATAGAGCAAAAAACTGGGGAAAGATATACATGCACCCAGCTTCACATGGAGAAGGTAGTCGTTGGAAAACATGCAAATGAGTAAAGATGGTTTTCGCACTGTTAATGTCAACAGTAGCAGGGTCAGATTCACTTTTAATTCAGTCTTCCTCTCAGACAGACACGCGCACACATACAGCTCATACTGTAATGCTCATAAATGCTGGTGAGATTTCTAACAGCACCATGCGGCCGGAGGTGCACAGACACACTGACGCACTAATGAACTCTGCTGCTGACCAATAAATCAACTTCTCACCCACAGCTGAACAACTTCACATGTCAGATTCATGGCCTCCAGGCACATGTAAGGATATAATGAGGTGAAGAATACAGCAATAAGGCTACAAAATACTCTGTCTGTCTAAAAGACTTAAGAGTGCACTAATTTGTACATAACGGAGCACTAAAACCAGCCAATGGTTCTTATATAACTATTACTGTTGCTCTTATTTATGGTTAGGTACGCTTTTTTACAAAGCATGCAGGGCAGCACTGTAATGATGATAATCCTCAAACATTGAGGTTAGGGTTTGTTCTTAATCCCCAACACTATAATTCAGCTCAAACCTAAAGCCTAAACTCCATGTTGTGTTCATAACTTCATTCTTAAAGTTCTATAAAACAGATGTTTATACTATACTTAAGAAATATAATTACAGTTTGAAAATTTCCTACTAACTTTAACAAAATGTCTTGGAATGTTTTATTCTTTTGAATGTGCTATTTAAAATCAAACTGACAGCAATGACTTCTGATTCGTCTTCTTTCTTGCCTATTTGCCTACTGATTTGTAATTAGCATCTATTTAACCACACAGGTGTCTCTTGCATTACAATTTGACCCTAGCAACAACCCAGAACACCCTAGCAACCACAAATATGCTAAAGATAACTTTAAAAAAAAGAAGAAAAAAAAAAGGAGAGAACTTCTATCTACTATGTTTACATTAACATTTGCAATATTCATGGAATTTCTATGGACCCATGTCCAATAAAACACACAGTAATACCATGTTGGTACTTTTAGTTCAGTCAATTTATTTCTCTCAGGAATAAATTAAAGGTACACTATGTAAAAAATTTAGCTGCTAGAGGTCGCTAGAGGCCTATTCAAAACGTAGCTTGATGACGCCACGTTTTAGAGCGGAATCTTGGGACATGTGGTCTTCACCTCAACGGACGGTGCAAAAGAATAGGGATTGGAGTCGGGAAGAAATCATGTTCATGGATGCAATTAAGTTACTGTAGTATGAAGTAGAGCAGGACCGAGTGTTGTGGGAGCTGAACGAGGCCGCTGGAGCGATTGCGCAACACACGAGCAGCGGAGCTTTTATTATGAAACAGTCGCCGGCGCTGCTTCCGCTTTTCCGGTCATGAGAATGAGGTAACACAGTTCTGTTTATTATTAGATACATTTGAGTGTGTTTAAAATGTTATAACGTTACTCTGTGCATTCGCTCGGTGGCTGCGGTGAGACACTTGTTTGAGACACACTGCAGTAAACTAGATCGATTTTAGAATATCATATTAAATATTGGATGGCTTGTGTTGATAAATGGCATGCAATTAATTTTTAAAACGTATTGTATGATGGAGAAAATTATGTATTACTGTTAATAAAAATATTATCTGATTATGCTATGTTAGCTATTTGACAAAATAGTGTTTTTCTCTGAGGCATGGTAAAGCATGGTACTCGCAAAAAAAATCAAGAAAATTAATTTAAACAATAAGACTAAACGTGTTGAGCTACATAACAACAAATAATTTTCTGTCTACAAATATATCAAAACAGTTGTTCAGTAATATATTAAAGCTGCTTTGGTGTTTCCATGGTTTCTACAAAATAAAACCGGAAACCAAGGCAGACTAAGCGGTAACGCGGGTATGACGCAATTGATAGGCGACTCCTCACACGTCCCGGATTCTTGGTTAAAATTGCAATTTTCTCACGATTTACAAATAGTTGGAAACATTTGGGATATTATAAGTACTCAAGTGAACAAAATATATAAAACTGGCCTAGTGGTTTTTGAATATTTTACTGCAAAAATATTACATATTGTACCTTTAACTTAAAAAATAAATTGAGTGTTAAATCCTTTTTTTTTTTTTTCATTCAGAACTCATTTTTACTTTTAAGTTATAAAAAGAGCCTGTTTTTGTCCTATCTTACATGCACATTAGTTAGTGCCTGGATCATTTAACATTACCAAATGCATCGTCTGCAACCAGTTTATTTAAAATGTCAAAAACAAACACCCGTCTCTCTCACCTCTCAACGAGCGTTGACAGAAGAGCTAAAAAACACAATTAGCGCTGAAGAGCGACTTGCAGCTCTATTATGCAGAAATGCTAATCCATCTCCCACTGAGGCAGCCGTGTTGGAACAATTAACGTGTAGATGGTGTAATTCCTGTGTTTGATATTGAGATTTCGCAGAGGAGAGACTTTAATCAAGATCAATTGCTTCAAAGCAATCAGGCATTTGCCTTGTTTTGTCCGAACGTTTCACTCCATGGCTCTCTAGCGATTTTCATAAAAAAAAAAAAAAGTCTGAGTAATTGTTTCTTTCTTCTTCCTTTTCTAACATACCAGCCAGTTCAAATGTACAGTAAAGATTTGAATGGAAAGTCTTAGCTCAAATTTTACAAATCAGAAATCTAAAAAGGTGATGCCATAATTTATTCAACCAATCTCATTAGAAAGAAAAATCACAAATAAGATCTTTTGGTAACACTTAAAGGACCAATGAAGTGCCTTGGAATGCACAGCTTTATTCACTGTGTGGACGTAACTTCCAATGAAACAGGAAGACAAGGCAGGATATATCTAGAAGCTCCTCCCTGTTTTTAAAAATAGCCAACAGTGTTTCACCTAGATCACAGCTCAGCCAGAGCCATTGAGCTCGTAAAATCCAATTTTCCTCATGCTAACCGTTTCTATAAAATATAGCATTGTTTGCATTCAAATGTGTCCAAACGTTTTGTGGTCTGTGCTGATTCATGCGTATGATCCGCTCTGTGCTCTTGTGTCTCTGGACCGCTGCTCGGAAAACGGACTTTATTCACGTCAATGGAAAGCATATTTACACTATCTGAATCGTTCCCTATCCTCTATATAGTGCACTATGTGCCATTCACCATATAGAAACTAATAAATGTGTGAAGAAATGATCGATTTCAGCCCCAGCTTCAGCATCTGTTTATAGTGCAGGATTCTAGAGAGCATTTGATTGGACAGCAGATTTGGTGAGAAGCTGAAGTCCGCGGTGATGTCATGAAAATCTGTGATCTATTTTAGCGGAAGTGAGCGACCAAGTTTTGAGTGCTTATATCTCCTAAATGCGAATTTAGTCATTGTTTTGGAACACAGCTGGGGTCTCATTTATAAAGCTTTGCGTAGATTTCATCCTAAAAGTGTATGTACGCGCAAAAGCTAGATTCTGCGTACGCACAAAAAAAAATCTGATTTATAAAACCATGCGTACGCCAGATCCTGCGCACAAATCCCTTTATAAATCCCAGCCAGTGGAAGATTGTGCGTACGTGCACCTCCAAATCACCATATATGGAGCTTAGTTTTACTATGCATAACCTCATCTGCATATCATTTCCATGCATATTCCTATCCACGTGACACCATGGTTAACATTTGTGCCATACACATTACATTGCTAAAAATCATCCAATATTCTTGTTTTAGAATAAATATATCAAAATATGCATAAAAACTAAATTGTATTAAATACTTAAGATAAAGGTTTTAGAATAGAGTTGATTCATCAATTTCCACTGGCCAAATAGTATTTTAATTGTTTTAAACAATTCGAATCAAATTTATGCAGTTTTGCTGATAAAGTGAACATACCTTTTAGGAAGTTTATAGGCTATATTTTTTAGTGGAAACGGATATGCCTACTTATTTATTGCAGTGTAAATACAATTGTCTTTCTCGGCGCTTCACTGAAGTATTTTAAAAAGAAAACGTGCAAATCTTACCGTTTTCCTCAAATTATATCCTTCATATATAGTGGTAATTCTTTGAAGATCCTTCACACGACATCAACACCTCCGTGCAGCTGTGGTTATACAGTAAGATATTATCATTGGAACTATTCAAACAGGGCAACGGACCGTTCGACCACCGAATCCAGCAGTGTCTTCCATAATATCGAAGTTAAGTGTGCATCGATCGTCGTTCTCGCTAAAATATTTTGTATAACATCTGCAGTGTAGTTTAAAGAGGAATTATTATGCTCCTAGCGCTCCTCGCTGTCATTAAAGCAGCGTGTCACAGGAAAGGTGATAGAAAGTAGCACATCTACTATGTAAATTCATATCACGTTTGATTAACTTCTGCGTAATGACTGCGTAATGTAATTTCAGTGCTTATCGCCATTAGTGAAAGTGTAATATTAATGTAAATGTGTATATCAAAATGAAAACGTGAGTTTCCATGCGAGTTTAAATCATTCTTTTATTTATTTAAACTGTTATTGTGAACACATGCACTTTATGATTATGACTCATAATTAGGATTTAAAGTGGTTTTCCTTCATCTGCCATCAGTCCCTCAGCTCACCATCGGTGTCGCCAAACTGCTCTGTCTCCAAAATGTTCGTACGCACGGCTCAAAGTTTGCTTAAAGGTGCGCACATTCTCCCGTCAAGTTTGTTTTTTATAGATCACAACCTTTGCATGGGAACTGGCACGCTTTATAAATGAGACCCCTGGTGTGTTCCAAAACAATGAAAAAATTCGCATTTAGGAGATATAAGCATTCAAAACTTGGTCTTTCACTTCATAACCTGAAGGCTAACATATTCATACTAAAAGCTAAATTTTTTTATTTTTTTTATTTCAGGGGGACTTTAATTTTGATGGTCCCTTTTGAATGTTCTGTTGACTATAAGTAACTTTGCAACCACATGTCAACTACCTCTCATTAGAGTATTAGTAGACTGTCTACTTAATATCTGCTAACTCTTTATTGTGATGGTCCTCCGACAGACAGTCTCCGGACTATAAGTAACTTTGCAACTACGTGTCAACTTTACTTATAATCAACAAATGTGTTAAAGGGACCATCAAAATAAGTGAAACCATCTTTTTAATAACTGCTTCTTAGAAACCAGTAGAGACTTTGCTTACCCCTCCTGTTTCTCAGAAATCTCACACGTGTCTCAAGAAATGTCAGAATAGATATCAATAAAGAGCTGTTCAAATCAACTGTTCGACAGGATATAACCAAAAGTCTACAAACAAAAGCCAGAGATCTCAATATAAACTCAAACAATTCTCACCAAATTCTGACAAGACCACATTCATTTTATAACTCTGTACTCATTTCTAAGGAATTTTAGGAGAAACATCTGAGACATTGAAGTTGACATTTAAATGACTTAAGGTCTTTACACAACATGTCAAAGAACTAGCAGCGACGGAAGCCGATGGTGGTGCCGGCTCACGTCGGCTGCGTCTGGAAAAAAAAACCGTTGCACTTAAACACACCACAAAAACCACAGCCGATGGCCAAGCATGTACGTTGTGCACCTGCATGAGAGATAATAAATGTCCACAACAGCAGATAACAGTAGTCTGTATTCGTCATTCAAAAAAAGAAATGTGAACTAAAATATACAAACTGTAAACAAAGCAGCATTCACTTACCATTTTGAATATGAATCACGATGATCAGTTTGTCTTCACTTATATTAATTAGACTACATACAACTAGTCAACTAGTAGTCATTAATTTAAGCCATTAGTCGACTAATTGCACATCATATTAATTCAATTACTTAAATATACTGAGAACACTAAACCATAATAAGCGTTTAATATATAGGCGCAACATAGCCTATTCTGCACTCAAGCGCATGCCTAAAGCTTGCCGCACCAGCAAAAGTAATGAATATGAAATAGCAAGGAGACATTTAAATTTTTTATTAATAAACTAGTGTTTTCTGAGTCGGCTGCAAAGATGAAGTTGAAGATGCTGATCTCGCCAGCAGTATAGTGGACGTACCTTTAGAGAGAAATTTACCTTTCATATAGATTACATAAGCAGAGAGTATTTATTTTCAATTTGAATTGGTTTGTTAAAAGTAGACATTCCAAGCTTTCTATAGATATATTTCTCATGTCTGTGAGTAGCCTATACGCTGAGTTTATGTTCATTTTTTTGACGCGCTCCAGTTCACGGAGACAAAGACAGCAAAAATCGCATCCTGTTTGTTTTCTGTATTTTACAAAGGCAGAATGTCTTCTTGTTATTGTGAGTTTACAAAAATAAAAGTAGAGTTTCGAATAGTTTCGAATGATGTATTACTCTTATCTGTATGACCAAAAATGACTGAGTATTTTAAGTTGTTTCTGCTGTTGTCAGGAAAAAATGCAAGTGATTGCGCGGGTGTCTCAATGTCATGCAGTAAGCACGCTATACTTCAGCTTTCACACTCCGCATGAACACTTGGAAATGCGCGCATCTATATGCACATTTATCTAGGTTAACGTTAGAGTGAGCAGCCAAGTAAAGTTGGAACTACTTACATGTTTCAAATGATAAGCCATATTTGAGGTCGATGGATGATAGGCAAACTTTTGGATTTCCTGCCTGACATACTGTAATTACCACAAGGACCCGCCGTTAACAATCTGTCTCTCACGGACTGCATGACTTCGCCACAAGTTTTTTTTTTTTTTTGACTAAACGACTATTACATTTTGGTCAACTAAGCCTCTTCTAGTTGACTAACATTTAGTTGACTATTAGGGGTCAGCCCTACATACAACTATGTCGTTATAAACATATCCGCATATTGGAATGTTCCAAAAAGATGAAGATGTAGGTCAATTTATACAGTAAGTGTCTTCTTTGTGTCGCTCTTGTCTTCGTTGTTTGTTTGCTTTGTCACTTTTATTTTTATTCTCATGAGCTGGTTTACAAAGCTTACAGCCAATCAGAGTGATCTCTTTTCCTGACGGCCCAACGCAGATTCAACATGCTCAACTGGCCGGACTAAAGTGACATCGTTCTGACTAAACACACTGCAAAAAACAGCCTGACCGACGCTCACCGACTGCTTGGTGTATCCCAGCCCTTAGACCTCCAGTGTCCTGAGCTATGAAATGGCAACCTCAAAGCAATAATTTCCTCTAGGATGTTTGTTTTGTTAGTTGAAAAAACTATGAATAAACATATTAAATTTGAAAATACCCAAACATGTATTTGAGAGGCAAAAAAACCCAGTCTAAAATCTCTCTGACATTGGAGCAATAAGTAAAAATGGTCACTGGGTAATGACTGTTCATGACAAATTCACAACACTCAGTGTTACAGGGCACAACATTAAAATAATCTTCTGCGGTGCACAAGTTTAAACCTCACTCTGAGACTCGGGTCCAGACAAATCATGAGATTGCACCTGTACGCTATTAACTACACCCTCCCTGAGGACCATTTGCAGGGACGGGGCTTTTAACTCAGTCTTTAGGGGGGAGTCTCTTCAGATGAGTTATTAAACCATTTTGATTTCTATCAGCACTCCCATCTCCCTCCTTTTCTTCAGAAAATTAAAGAGTTATAGCAAAGTGAGGGGCACTATTAAGCCTATTACATGTTAAATGACTTGAAAATTCAGCTTTGACATCACAGGAATAGGTTACACTTTAAAATGTATTAATAGAAATTAGTTGTTTTAATAATATTGGTTGTTGTAATAATATTTCAAAGTATTGCATATATATTACATATAAATGCAGCAAAAATGACAGTAAATACATTTATAATGTTACCAAAGATTTCTATTGCTTTTGAACTTTCTATTCAAAGAAATAAATGTATCACTTGCACAGTAACATTAAGCAGCACAACTGTTTTCAACACTGATTATAATAAGAAATGTTTCTTGAGCAGCAAATCAACAAGCGGAGTTCCTGCAACCCCTTCAGCCGTGACTTATTCACGATACAGCACGTATTTCCTGTGGGAAGCGGAATTCGGGTTTCATTTTAAAGCACGTCCAGACCTCTAATTAGAATGATTTCTGAAGGAACATGTGACACTGAAGACTGGCGTAATGATGCTGAAAATTCAGCTTTGCTATCACAGGAATAAATTACATTTTAAAATATATTAAAATAGACAACAGTTTCAGGGCTTGACATGAACTCCCAAATTTGATATATAATATATAAGCTATACATTTTTAAATTGTAGTCTTTTAAAAAAGGCATCTGAAATAATAAACTGTTTGCAATGTAGTGTTGTCAAAAATATAGATTTTTCAATACATATCGATACTGAAAAATAACGCTTCCAATACTAATTTTCCACAGAATAGATACACAATACCAGCTGCGCTTTCATGCTCTGTCACCTCTGCGACAGTGAGTTTGACACTCTAACCCACCTCCCCGCACTCACTCGTTTCATTTGCTCCAGATAAATATTGTTGGTGTTACAGAGCTTGAATTACGACCTGGGATTGTGCGTATTGCGCATAATTTTACTAATTTCTGCAGATTTTGTGCTCGCACCCAAAGTGCACGCACATATAGGTGCCTCCCAGTACTAAATTGAGTTCTTTTCGCTGCTTATGTAGTGTGATTAAACAGTCAAATACACACAAAATAATGACAAAATGCCGGTCTTGGCGAGTAGTCACGTAAACAGTCAGTTATGTTTTAAGTGAACGTAAACACACATGTGTAACAGTATAATGGATCCGTGTGTCAGGTCTTAAAGTGACAGCAGCCTAATATACCTGCTGCCAAATTATGAGATGATATTAAAAATATCCATATGGCACTTTTTCCCCATGGTATCAATGTCAAAATTGTGGCCAGTGAAAATACTGAGTGGCTAATAACTTTGGAAAACCACTAGCCACAGTGGCTGGTAAGCAAAAAAGTTAACGTCAAGCCCTAGTAATAATGTTTAACAATATTACTGTTTTCAATCAAATAAATGCAGCCTTGGGGAGCATAAAATACTTCTTTCAGAAACAATTGTTACTCCATTATAAGGCTATATGATTTTTACAAGTGAAGATGTTTTCCCAAAAGAAAGTTTTTACAGGTTTAGTTCACTTCTGGGTACAAATTTGTCCCCAAAAATATAGTGAAGTACATACACATTTCCATTTCCTTCTCTAACTCACTCTATCTCTCTTTTTCCTATTACGAAGGCTGGACTTTGGTAGAATTATTTAATTTAAATGCCATAGAGTCATGTTGAGATGGATGGAAGTAATATCACAGATAATGGCTTTGATAATGAAAAACTCTTAATCCGAAAAACCAAGAACTTGTGTGTTTGTGAAGAGAAAAACCAACCAGCAGCTCAATGAATGTGGGGGATGTTTATGTTTTGCATATGGAATGTCTCTCGGACTGCTGGGATTCAGTGAATTGAAAGGTATCATGAAAAGACCACTCAATCCTGCTCCACAGAGGGAGGCAGAGAGCGGTCACATCTCTCAGTCCTAATGTGCTTACAGAGCCATGCATTCATTAACGTCTAAAACAGCAGAAAGACCATTCTCAGCTTCATAGGGGGAACCAAATCAATTTATTTCTATTCCATTTATTAGCATTAATTCACACAATTGAACAGGCAGGACAAAGCCATTTTCTCTTTGGCATGACCAGCCCCCAAAAGGAACAGAAGAGGGACAATAAAACAAAGACGATTATGCAAATTGTACCTACAGCCAGGTATATCAACTAAAAACTATGAGAAACATAATAGCACAGTTACAAAATCTAGACATCTGCCAACTCAAAGAGCTTTTAAAGGGATAATTACCCAATTATTGTGTACATTGTGTTTAGTATCACATCTAGTGTTATATCATGAAACACATCTACACATTTTTACACATCAACTCTATTGAATGTGAATATGAAGTGCACTGCCTCATCAGTCTCTAGGGCTCTTCTGTGATTGATAGCTTCCTGACCAATAACCATCACCCTCATGTGGCCTCCATCAGTGAGAGTCAGAGGTTGTGAAGTAGGTCATGTTTGCCTGACGCGTCCAATGGCATTACCATGGCGACGGCTTGTTAGAACTGGCTGTCAGGCTGGTGTGAAGCAGTCCCGTTCCACCACTGAATGCTGTCTTGCCCCATTTAATGCCCTTTCTCTCAGTTTACAGCTGATGACATACAAATTCTCCCATGGCAACCAATTTAGATGCCTCGGAAGAATCCATTTATCAATTAATAATGTCTAATACTTGACGGAAGGATACTAAGTGTTTGAATTCCTGCATGATGTGAACTGCTAATGAATGCAGAAAGACTTTCAGCGAGATACATGCCACAAAATGAATCAAAGCATTTTATCCTGTAAAGGGCATATAGTTCACTCATCATTTGCTCAAATCATCATGCCATTACGTTCTTAAATTCATCTGTGGAAAACAAAATGAGTTCTACCTGGACATAAAAAAAAAAAATTCTAAATAGATGTACAGTTAATACATACATTTTGAATTAGCAGAGTAACTGCTTTATTAGTATGTATTGCGTAGGGATGTCAAAAGTACTGAACTCGGTACTGAAATTTAAAAAATATCTCAGCATTTCCCCCTAGCATTTTGAGCACTGTTTCTTAAATGCCTCTGATTGGCTATTGTGTTCACACGCTCAACAGATATGTCTGTGTGTGGCTACAATGATCCACGCTTCAAAAACATTATTGACGCTCTTCACTGAGCGCTTACACAGATATACACGGGATCGTTTGAAAGAAGGCGTCTATTGGCAGATCCCTTATATATTTTTTGTTTTTAAAGCCCTGAATGGATCAGCTCTAAAATATCTCTCTGAACTTTTGAGGTCATCTAATCAAAGATTGCCGATGGTTCCGAGATCTAGACTTAAAAACGAGGGGTGACAGTGCTTTTTCTATTATTGGTCCAAAATTGTGGAATAGTCTTCCTCTATCCCTAAGACTAGTATCCACAGAGTCTGAATTTATATCCAAGTTAAAAACCTACTTTTTCTCTCAGACTTACAACTGTTTTTGATTTCATTCTGATTAGTGTTTCTGATGTAAACTCCCTTTATTATTGCTTTGTGGCCTTTCTTGTTTTTTTAGATATTTATCCTGTTGTACAGCACAATGGCAAACTACTGTTGTTCTTATTGTGCTATATAAATAAAATGTTGATTGATTGATTGATATCCACTGATAGACACCTGCTTTCAAAAGCTCCCTTGTGTATCTGAACACAATGGCCAATCAGACGTGTTTAAGAATCCACTCAACTGCACTCAAAATGCTAGGAGGAAATGCTGGTATCGTCACATTTTTTAAATTTCAGTACCGACTTCGGTACCAAGGTTTGACAACCCTAATTGCTAGACAGTGATCAATTACAGCTCATCTATAAATATATCTAATTCTTTCACTTCCATTAAATGGCATTTGAAGCAGTGTTATTGTTACACAAAGTTTTTTCTCATTTTAAATAAATTTGAAATAAAATATAAATATTAGATGAAAAACTTTAAAAAAAAAAGCTAATTCAAAATATTAAAGCATTAGTTCACTTTAAAATGAAAATTACCCCAAGATTTACTAGATGTATATGACTTTCTTCTTTCTGATGAACACAATCTGAGTTATATTAATAAATATCCTGATGCATCCAAGCTTTATAAATGGCAGTGAACGGGACCAAAGAGTATGAAGCACATTTTTCTTACACAAATGCTTCGCTTCGCTTCAGAAGGCCTTTATTAACCCCCCATGGTCCCATTCACTGCCATTATAAAGCTTGGATGCATCAGGATATTTATTAATATAACTCTGATTCTGTTTATCAGAAAGAAGAAAGTCATATACACCTAGGATGGCTTGAGGGTGAGTAAATCTTTGGGTAATTTTCATTTTAAAGTGAACTAATCCTTTAATACTATAATAACATAAATAATAACAACACTGATCAGAAGTTCTTAAGCATCTCTGTTTTACATGGTTTCAAAGTTGCGCACAGCGAGTGCAGTACATTTAAATAGAGATTATGCAGCTAAAAGGGGGGGGTTTTTAATTGGCTTCTTTATTAGTCATGTGTGAAAGACTCTCCACTAAATACCAACAAAGTTCAATTAAATTTAATAAACACCTAAAAGCACATGGGCGCACACATGCACACATGCACATACACTCTTATACCGGTGCAATCCAAATGCACTAAAGAACAAACACTGAAAAAACATGTCTACTGTATGTTGTATCTGTGGGTGTGCAAAAAAAAAAAAAGTAATGTGAGAGTGAGGACATTTCCACATACCTGCTGCAGGACTCAAGGAGAATAAGTGCACAAAAAAGCCTGACATCAGCATAAGAAACAGCAGTCTGTGTCCGTGTGCAACTTGAGAATACAGTACAGGTGAGAAACACAGCGTGCTCACGTTCACTGAGTACATTAATGGAGCTAATAGGATCATGTCTACCATCTGTTCCTTGTAGCATGATGCATACTATAAATAGCACTTCAGCTGCAGGAGACTGTGGGATAGCCCAGGTACTTCCTTGCCTTAAAACTGATCTCCTGTGTGACAGGAAAGATCAGGGGTCAGGGTTACTGATGGGTGAGCCAAATTGAACTAATTAAACAGCACCTACTCACAGTGCGGCTACAGAAGTAGCAGCTTAAGGTCTTTTTCGACATTTAAAGTCAACAGGAAATCTACTTTACTTCCCTAATGTGATGTATTAGCAAGTGCAAAAGAAAAAAAAAATGAGAGTCAGCACTTGAATTTATGCTTTAGGTTTCTGATTGAATTGTAAAACGTACCAAAATAAAGACAGACAGAATCAGAGTTTCCAAAAATAGACGATTGATTAAAATAAAATAAATGAAATCAAATGAAATTAAATACATTGCTCACAATAAGACAATAACATGTATTAAAATAATTAGTGTCCTTTTTTATTTTATGCTGACTTTAAGTGTGGACAATATGTGGGTAACAGCAGAGCTAAAGGGCTAGCTTTGGCACAAACCCAACATTTTCCATAATAGTAAGTCATTGCTGGTTATTTCTCAGGCTTATTTCACATTTCTTTTGTTCTGCGTGTAATGGAGCTATGGGCTGTTCTGGGTAATTACTGCAGCTCAGAAAGGTTAGGCTACCCTCCAATAGCTCTGACCTAGTGCCAGTAGCATTGCATTCAAATAATAATTCAAATGATCAATAGAAATTGCTTCCCCATGTGGATTCCAACCCAGCCATCTATCTTGTGTTTAACAGCTTAGAAATAAAGAAAAGAATCACAATATGTCATGGTGTTAAACAGACGGTGCTGTGCAAAACTCAATCAGAGTGCAGTGACTGCATCAAGCTAAATAATTCACAGCCAAAAGAAGCTCCTTCACCACAATGTCCCATCACTCTTTCTCAAACACACAACTTATGTGTTTATAAGCACACAGAGTATGTCTTTCCCTTCAAAGACCACATAAGAAACTCACTGTCACACTGTGATCAACACAGCTGTCAAGCACCTTCAAGAGTCCACTAGATACAGCAGAGATTCAGTGAGACTCTCCATCAATGTAAACAGGTCTAAAAGCAACTTTTGCTACACCTGCCAATGGCGAATTAAGTTATAAATATTACTTGCATATGAAACCCGGTTCCAAACTGCAAACTGTTTTATTATTTGCATTATTTTATTCAAATGTGTTATATGTGCTATGTGCAAAATTTGTGTGTACAATATGTTCTTATATAGTGTATAAGAACCAAGTTATTTTATTGAAATATTAGTTAAAATGTTATATAATAATGTATTATTATATAATATTTTCACCATTAGATATTTAACATGAAATCTATATGATAAAAAAAAAGGTTACACTTTATTTTAAGGGGTCCTTGTTAAAGTGAAATTATACATTTTAGTACCGACTAATATTCATTAAAGGGTTAGTTCACTCAAAAATGAAATTTCTGTCATTAATTACTCACCCTCGTGTCGTTCCAAACCTGTAAGACCTTCTTTCATCTTCGGAACACAAATTACGATATTTTTGATGAAATCCAAGAGTTTTTTTTTTTTTTTTTTCCCCCATAGAAAGCAACTTAAAGGATTAATCCACTTTCAAATAAAAATTTCTTGATAATTTACTCACCCCCATGTCATCCAAGATGTCCATGTCCTTCTTTCTTCAGTCGAAAATAAATTAAGGTTTTTGATGAAAACATTCCAGGATTATTCTCCTTATAGCGGACATCAATTGGCCCCAAACGGTTGAAGGTCAAAATTACAGTTTCAGTGCAGCTTCAAAGGGCTTTAAACGATACCAGACGAGGAATAAGGGTCTTATCTAGCGAAGCGATCTGTCATTTTCAAAAAAAATTTAAAAATTATATACGTTTTAACCATAGACGCTCATCTTGAATTAGAACGAGAAGAAGACGAGAGCTAGTTCAAGATGAGCGTCAATGGTTAAAACGTATATAATTTTTAATTTTTTTTTTAGAAAATGACTGATCGTTTCGCTAGATAAGACCCTTATCCTCGTCTGGTCTCATGTAAAGCCTTTTGAAGCTGTACTGAAACTGTAATTTTGACCTTCAACCGTTTGGGGCCAATTGATGTCCACTATAAGGAGAATAATCCTGGAATGTTTTCATCAAAAACCTTAATTTCTTTTCGACTGAAGAAAGCAGGACATGGACATCTTGGATGACATAGGGGTGAGTAAATTATCAAGACATTTTTATCCTTTAATCCTTTAATAACTGTCATTCAAAGTCCAGAAAGGTATTAAAGACATTTTTTAAATTGTCCATGTGACTACAGTGGTTCAACCTTAATTTTATGAAGCGACGAGAATACTTTTTGTGCGCAAAAACAAAACAAAAATAATGACTTTATTCAACAATTTCTTCTCTACCCTGTCAGACTCTAACCCTAACCTAACCCTAACACAAAAAGTATTCTCGTCGCTTCATAACATTAAGATTAAACCACTGTAGTCACATTTTAACGATGTCTTTACTACTTTACTGGATCTTGAATGACGGTAATTATGTTGCTTTCTATGGGGGATAAAAAAAAAAACCTTGTATTTCATCAAAAATATTTTTTGTGTGTGTTCCGAAGATGAACAAAGGTCTTACAGGTGTGGAACGACATGAGGGTGAATAATTAATGACAGAAATTTCATTTTTGGGTGAACTAAGCCTTTAACAACTTGTACTTACTATAGGGTTAAGGTTAGGAATAGGGTTTGGTTTAGGGTTACATGTAATTAGGCATAATTTACTGTTATTACTACACTAATAACATGTAACAAATGCAATGAGGATCCTGTAAAATAAAGTGTTACCAAAATAAAGATAGGTTAAATAAAATATAATTTTTATTTTGACATATATATGCCAGTATATGCCAAACTAAGTGGACCATTTATCCTTTAATTTTGCACCTTAGGTCATCATCACCAGTAGAGTCAGCACATTTCTTAATAAATTATGATTGTTTTTCATAAATACAACTACTATAAACAGTAATTTTACAGTGGTACTGTCATTTAGTAACAGGGTTAAGAGGAAAATCAGATGTCATGTGTGTTAAAAACAGCATATTACTAAGACTGCCAGTTTTCCAATGCAATGTGTATTTTTTTTTCTCTCTAAATACTAAGAAAGTTAGGAAAAAACATGTTGCAATATGACAATTGCCAACATAATAATAATTAATATATTACATTTATATAGTGCTTTTCTGGATACTCAAAGTAATTTACATATGGAAGGGGGAATCTCCTCAACCACCACTAATGTGCAGCATCCACCTGGATGATACGACAGCAGCCATATTGTGCCAGAACGCCCGCCACACACCAGCTTAGTGATGAAGAGGAGACAGAGCGAAGAAGCCAATCAGTATATGGGGATGATTAGGAGGCCATGATGGACAGAGGCCAATGATGGACAAATTTGGCCAAGATGCCAAGGTTACACCCCTACTCTTTTTACATTCTGGGATATTTTATGACCACAGAGTCAGGACCTTGTTTTAACATCTCATCCAAAGAACGGTGCTTTTTGATAGCATAGTGTTCCCATCACTATACTGGAGAGTTAGGACACACACAGACCACCGAGCGCCCCCTGCTATTCACACTAACACCTGTTCCAGCAGCAACCTAGTTTTCCCAGGAGGTCTCCCATCCAGGTACTGACCAGACTCAACCCTGCATAGCTTCAGTGGGCAACCAGTCTTGGGCTACAGGGTGATAGCTGCCGGCTATATAATCTTCTATGGCTAATTTCAGACCAAGCAACACTTCATAAGCTCCACTTTATTCTAAAACGTCACTAACCACCAGAGGGAATAAATGAGGCAATCAGAAATTTAAACACATCAGGATTATTTATCTTGACTAGGTTCTTCATTTGTCAAGGTTCTTCACTTAAAAGGGTATCAAGCTGACTAAAGTATAGCTTGTACAAGCTTAGAACAGTACAACAGTACAGTGGTTACACCCCAAACGTAACCCATCAGATCATCTCATTACTCTTTAGATCCTCCTCATGTCCGCCCACTTCACACACAGGCTGATTTGCCAGGGCTCATGCTAAAGGGATAATCGCTGTTGGTAGTTCCTGTTAGGATTTGGGAAATTCATCACTGAGATTTATAATAGAAGATGTGCTCTTTTATTTTTGAAAACGTTATAGTTGGCTTGGCTTGATACACAAAGAGATGACATGAAGATCTTGTCACGTAAATAATGACGGATGCAATTGCAAGTTAATCCCTTTATTGAGAGCTTCACACACTGACGGTCAGTCACAGGTAAGACACAACAAACACAGCAGGAGAGTGGTGACGCAGGGACCTCGATGGGCGATGAGAGATCCGATGAGTCGTGACTGGTGAAGTGTGTCCGTGAAGCAGTGCCGTGTAATCCGTGGGTGAAAACCAGAGAACGATCCAACGAGGAAACAGGTAACAGGAAACAACGACGAGAAATCCAATCCAAGGAACATGAAACACGAGCAAACACGGGACACAACACCAAGACTCCAAACAACGATCTGACAAACATGAGACGAAAGACAAGGCGTTAAATAGGCCGGTGTAATTGCGCACAGCTGCCGCTGATCAGACGATCAGCGGCGACGCCCACACGAACAATCAGGTGACACACCACAGAACCACACAGACACCAGAATGAGACAGCGGATTCATGAACCGTGACAGATCTAGGAGTTATATAGCAAAAAATAATAATGAAATAAAATGAAATAAAAAAATCTTTACATTCAAGAAAAAGTAAAGAATAATAAATATTTAAATATATATTTTCAGCAGCCATTGCTTCAGTGTCGCATGATCCTTCAGAAATCATTCTATATACACTCCACTGGCCACTTTATTAGGTACATCTTGCCTTAATGTTTCGTGGCATAGATTCAACAAGGTGCTGGAAACATTCCTCAGAGATTTTGGTCCATATTGACATGATAGCATCCCGCAGTTGCTGCAGATTTTGTCGGCTGCACATCCATGATGTGAATCTCCTGTTCCACCACATTCCAAAGGTTTGAGATCTGGAACTATTGGATTGAGATCTGGTGACTGTGGAGGCCATTTGAGTATAGTGAACTCATTGTCATATTCAAGAAACCAGTTTGGGATGATTTGAGCTGTGTGACATGGTGCGTTATCCTGTTGGAAGTAGCCATCAGAAGATGTGTACACTGTGGTCATAAAGGGATTGACATGATCAGCAACAATACTCAGGTAGGCTGTGGCATTTAAACAATGCTCAACTGGTACTAAGGGGCCCAAAGTGTGCCAAGAAAATATCCCCCACACCTTTACACCACCAACAGCCTGAACCGTTGATACAAGGCAGGATGGATCCATATTTTCAGGTTGTTTATGCCAAACTCTGACTCTACCATCTGAATATTGCAGCAGAAATCGAGACTCAGAGAAATCAGCCCTGACAACATTTATCTAATCTTCTATTGTCCAATTTTGGTGAGCCAGTGTGAATTGTAGCATCAGTTTCCTGTTCTTAGATGACAGGACTGGCTCCCGGTGTGGTCTTTTGCTGCTGTAGCCCATCTGCTTCAGTGTTTGCCATGTTGTGCTTTCAGAGATGCTCTTCTTCAGACCTTGAGTGACTTTCAGTTGTTGCCTTTATATCAGCTCAAACCAGTCTGGCCATTCTCCTTTGATCTCTGGCAGCAACAAGGCATTTTTGCTGCCGCTCATTGGATATTTTCTATTTTTCGGACCATTCTCTGTAAATCCTAGAGATGGATGTAGGTGAAAATCCCAGTAGATCAGGAGTTTCTGAAATACTCAGACCAGCCGTCTGGAACCAAGAACCATGCCACGTTCAAAGTCACTTAAATCACTTTTCTTCCCCATTCTGATGCTCAGTATCTATCGTACTGTGCCAAAAGTCTTAGACAACCATTAGATGTTGTTTTAGCAATGGTATAATGACCACATAATTATTTCTCAGTCTCTTTATTAGAATATAACCAGAAAATACAGGAAATCTGTATGTAGTATTAAAACAGAAAAAAAAATTACTTCTATAGGCTGAAGTGACAAGTATTTAGTGACCTCCCCTTACACCTGAGCAATAGCAGGAACCTGGCTCTCTTAAACCTAAATGGAATGGAAAAGGACTGGAAAACCAAGAAAACGTTCTCAGATTCTCTGACCTCTTTATTGTCAATGGCTGCACAATGTTAATGAGCAATCAGCAATTAGATAACTGACCATGGGCTATTAAACCCCCTAGCTGACATGTCATTTGACCTTTATCGCTATATAGAGAGAACAAGAAAGAAAAGGAAGTTACTGAGTAATTGTAGGTATAAAAAAAAGTAGAGGAGCTTATTAAAACCTCCAAGACTGATGGAGAAAGACAGAAAGAGAGGCGTACAGAGAATACGATACATAAAATGAGTGACTGGACACCAGACAGAGCAAGAAAATGGCAAAGGAACACAAGAGAGGAAAGTAAAGATGGAAATAATGGACCAAGCAGAGAGCGGCCTTTTATCCTTTTTTTAATACTCCAGTTTGTTTGCGTGAAAGGGAAGTCAGAGATGACAGCATGACAGAACACACACAGGATCACTATAACTGTCTAACACATTGTGAAGGCACAAATATACACGCTTGCACAAACATTCGTTGCTATATGCCGTCTGTGATTTGAAGGTACGGTGGAGGAAATGAAAGTTTTTTCTCTATGCTTTCCTATACAGGGAGCTGTCAAATCGAGATACTAACATGAGACATGCTGACAAGGCCTGCATTCAATATGCAGGCAAGTAAGAAAGATATATAAATGTAGAGTACATATTTAACAGAGGACAAAATGGTGATATTTCATGGCTTGTTTTTGTTAGCTTCTTACCCTGATCATGGAGCAGTAAACCTGAGCAGTTGAACCTAAGAAAACTTCACTCAATTCTACTTTACTAAACAATCAACATCCATTTTAAGTTATAAAGCTTGATCGATTTCAAGAAATTCTTTGAAAAAAGGCAAGTGAAAGGTAAGTGATTTAAGAGACCTTTCAAAAACATTAAGAAAAAAAAAAAAAAAAAAAAGTAGTGTATGTGTGAGGATACATTTATGGAACCCGATTTTTCCCTGTCATTAACTTTTGGGACTTTTAAACAAGGGGTCACAAATTTTATTAAAAAAATTAAGACCAAAAAAAATAACATTTACAAATTTTCTTTTTTTCTATTTTACAGATTAATTTATTTATGTTTGAGTAGTATAGTGTGTTTGAGTACAGTAAAGTGACAGTATAAAATCATAGAAATAATATAAAAAACAATTATTAAGAAAAAACATGTATTAATTATGTATAATGTTAATATAATCAATATTCATATATATAATAATATTATATCATATGTATAAATATTTTTCCTCATACAGTATAAATGGGTTTTTGTACTTAAAAATATATAGCTGCCACTATATTTTATGAAGGGAATCCCTCAGTGATAATCATATTTGGAGGCCCTTGGCATCGAAAAGTTTGAAAACCCCTGCTCAAAAGGACACAGCCCCATTGACCTGGCCTTAAATGTTCTGAGCAACAGTTCAATTCATGAGAAGAGAGATGCAATTGTGTTCTCTTCACAAAGAAAGGCTCAATCTCTTTGGTGTATCGGTGTATCTTTTGATGTTGAGAAATAGCATCATTAAAGCCACTGATTCAGACCACAAGTGCAAAACCCCCCCCCAAAAAACAGGGTTTAAATAGCCCTTAAATCTACTAAACTGGTGTGTGACAGCACATTCTACCAAAGGCTTCTTAATACTAATATGTTGTGTTATTTCACCAAAAACTTCTAAACTGACACCATTAAGAGAGAACTATGCCGTTAGCAGCAAAATTGAGCTTCGATCAGTATGCTCAACACATTAAGGTGTAAAAGACAGACCTGAAAGGCATTCTGCAGTTATCTAATGCAACGATTTTGTCGGCACCGTCCTGATTATATCGTTTTCAGCAGAACTGAGCCCAGCACGCAGAAAATAACATTACAGAGGCGTTTGGGCATCCTCACTTGTTTCTTCAAAATGAAGAGACAGCAGAATAGTAAGGGAGGAAGAGGAGGACAAGAGTGAGATGATGATGGAAAAGTTCAGTGGATTGTTAAGCTTTCTGCAATAATCAGATCCACAATGGTGTAATTATTGGCTTAGGGTGCATCATTTCTGAAGGTAGGAGCAATTTTCTTCATGTTTTTGTCTGCCCTTTCCCAAAGTAACCTGTAATCTTATCACATCTGCAACACCTGTGTCTTATATTGTGTATTTTATTCAATTCCCTGCTGGAATAAACTCATTAAACAGCATTGTTTGCATAGCAATGTGTTTGCGCACATGCAATTTTTTTTACCGCTATTAAAATATTACATTTACATTAAATATTTAAAAATATGTATAATATCTATTGATTTATCATATTTGTAAAATGCTTTACAAAAAGAAATTCAATTTTACATGTGCAAGAAAATATTTAGTGATAAATTTGCGATATTTTAAATGTGTATATATATATATATATATAAATTTGTTTATTTGTTAAATGTTATGCATTCTTAAAAAAAAAGTTTATGTAAATTATACAGCTCTAATATAACTCCATGACACATAAATAATCAAACTGATGCTAGAAAATTGGTTAGTAACTTTCAACCCAATCAAACAGATGGTTCTAAAATTAATTCAAGTTTCTCCTCAAAGAATGTTAGCTATGTTGGTAACATACTTAAATCAGATCAATAAAATCAGTTTAATCAATAAGATCAATTAAATTTATAACAGCAAAAAGAAAATCTTACATCTTAACGTGAGAATGTACTGTCTCTCTGTGGTATGAGCCCAAACTTACTGCATTATTGACCCAAAAGAAAAGAAAAAAGACAGAACAAAGTGCACTGTGTAAGATCTAGAGAGGATGCACTGATCAGTGAAGCAAAGCACCTTGGTTCAGAGTTTGAGCAAAGATGAAGGATGTTGTTCAGTACAGAGTGTAGTGGCAGTGTCAAGCTTACAATAATAAATCATACAACAACTGATGTCTTTGGGACATTAGTGTCATAAAAGACCAGTTTATAATGACTTTTACTCTTCAAAGCATCTGTGATCCTGGATTCCAACTAAGGTCTACAATACCTGGAGAAAATGATATGTATCTTGGATGATGCATGACCTCTTAAAAGTATTTAATTTGAAACAATGCTTTTTAAAGCCATATGATGTAGTTACCACATCTACCAGCAACCAAAACTAACCAGCCAAATTTTGACCTCTTGAACATTGTCAAACAACCAATCTCTTGCTGTTAAACCACCTTACCAGCTGTACATTCAAAGACAAGCATCAGCTTTGGTTAATTACTGCTTTAGATCTGGTAGGGATACTGGGGCATGGAGGTAGACAAGTTGTCTAAGACAGCAGTGAACAATGGTCTGTGGGAATTATCTGAGGATCAGGAACCATAAAGCACTGACATTCATCCTGCAAGGGAAGTATTTGGAACATCCTTTATAGAGTAACACAGAGCAAGTTCCTCAGATTGTCCCAAAATCTTGGGGCAATCCTAGGTTTAACAGCAGATTCCTCCATGGACATGGACTTAGTTAGAGTGCCACCTGCAAACTTTCACAGACATTCACAAAGACAGTCTGTCCACAGTTCAGTAATCAGAGTGAACACTATCCTCTGAGATCCTTCTCACCAGAAGCCTCCACAGTTATCGACCTACACACAGTAAATTGAACTGGAACATCTGAACACATAGTCCTCAGTGTATGGTGTGTCCTAGAAGTTTTACCCAGTTTCCCAGTCTTAAAACTCCAATGGAGAGATTGATTTTTATTGAATATAACATTTGTTTCCTGACAGGTAAAGCTCAGGTCTTCTGAGAGTGTCGCATGTGTTTATCTACACTGGTTAGAGTCTGAGAGCAAGGTAAGACATTTCAGTGGATAAGCTAGGTAAAAAAAAAAAAAAGTTTTAAATAAATAGATTTTTTTAAATGAATTAATATAGATTTATTTAAAATAAATGTAAATATATATACAAAATGTGGAGTAAAATGTGTGTGGGTAAAGTCTTGGGTACACTTTTTTTTTTTACGCGGTACACAGCCTTG
Source organism: Anabarilius grahami (assembly GCA_003731715.1). Taxonomy (NCBI): domain Eukaryota; kingdom Metazoa; phylum Chordata; class Actinopteri; order Cypriniformes; family Xenocyprididae; genus Anabarilius; species Anabarilius grahami. The sequence goes on from RJVU01053773.1 coordinate 3,349,584, forward strand.
CAAAGTATACTTCATTTGACTCATACGCGTACACAGGCATTCAATGCATGCGTGGTTTGGAGCAATCTCTCGCCACAAGGTAATACCCATATAAATATATTTGTATTCTTTCATACTAGAGTTGTACAAATGAGGGTACTTTCTAACCTTTTTGCTCAATCTCTCGTTTATGTAGGCCTCCATTGTCACTGTAGCTTGCATGAGCTCGTGTCTGTTCTGTTTATGTTGTTTTTCTTTGACTACCTTGTGAATCGATGCCCCCAGGGCACGGTTGCCCAAAAAATACAGGTAGTGACAACAATATTTACAGAATTGTTTTGCAGTGTGTACGGAACCGAACTGAACAACTAGTTGTTAATGACATTTTTTAACATGCATCTGTGCGGTGAATCACAGTGAAAGCAGTACGAGCCTTGACTTGACTCATTCGTGTTGCCAGATCTTGCTAGAAAAATCAGCGAACAAGAACAAGCCCATAATAAACCTAAATAAATCCAAATGCTTCATGCTGACCAAAATACCAAAATATCGACCAAAATGTTGTGACTCATGTCTGCTTACTTTAAAGGGTTAGTCCACACAAAAATAAAAATTCTGTCATTAATTACACACCCTCATGTCGTTCTCGTAAGACCTTCGTTCATCTTCGGAACACAAATTAAGATATTTTTGATAAAATCCAATGGCTCAGTGAGGCTTCCATTGACAGCAAGATATTTATAATTAAATAGAACACTTTCAAATGCCCAGAAAGGTACTAAAGACATATTTGACTACATGTGACGACAGTGGTTCGACCTTAATGTTATGAAGCAACGAGAATACTTTTTGTGTGCCAAAAAAAAAAAAAAAACTTTATTCAACAATATCTAGTGACAGTATCTCCATTTCAAAACACTGCTTCATGAAGCTTCTAAGCTTTACGAATCTTTTGTTTTGAATCAGTGGTTCGGAGTGTGTATCAAACTGCCAAAGTCACATGATTTCAGTAAATGAGGCTTCGTTACGTGATTACTTCGAAACGTTTCGAAATTTAAATGGTTCACGTGACTTTGGCAGTTTGATACATGCTCTGAACCACTGATTTGAAACAAAAGATTCATAAAGCTTCAAAGCTTCACGAAGCGGTGTTTTGCTACACTGAATCATTTCTACTTGCCTATAGAGCAACTTAAGAAAAAGTGGCACAGCTTACCCCACTCTCCTCTACTGGTAAACTCATGTTATATTTAAGATACTTTTTTTCAGTCACATATAAAAAATATGTACTGAATGAAAAAGAAACATATAATGAGCCATCAATTTCAATGTAACCCAGCCTCATTCCAATGTTAATTTCATTTTTTTGTATTTTTTTTCATTGCACAGTGTGAAATAGATGAATTCAGTATGGCAAAGACTCTATCAGTCTTATTAGTCACAGCTGAAGCTATTTCAGTAATAGCGAGACCACCTAGAGCGCATAACCCAAGGCTGACTTCCAACCAAAAACAGCCCCGTATTATTTCAAACATACAATTCTCTGTTTCCTCTCATTCTAGTGTCACATGCTGTGCACAAATCAACCAGTCTCAATCACGCTCAACCATTTTCTTATTATGAATGACTTTGTGTGCATATTATTCTAGCTAATCAGTCGTCGTATGAATAAACTGACGACATTGGAAAGAAATATGGCCGCCATCTTTTTGTTCTCATTTTGATACTTTACACTGAATTTGAAAGGACAAAAAAAATGGATTAACAAAAGACTAATACATCATTCTCCCAAAGGCAAACGAAAGAATGAAAGAATGACTTAATGAAAAGGAGTGAGAGATCTATTCAAAAATTGGTCTACAATAGATTAAAAAGGGTGGAAAAAACTAAACTATTCTAAAAAGGAAACTTTCAGAACATAAAGACTAGTTATGTTGGTGTTCTCAGCTAGGATATCAGTAACCAGCAGGGTTTACAATACAAACAATTATTATCAGTCACTTTCGTCATCATACTGGGTTGTCTTTGTACATTTTATATTTTTATCCATGAGTTATATTGCTCTTTTAGTCTTACTAAGTGCAGTGTATTCTACTCTCACAATGTGAAAAACACAAAAGATACTGTACAGCATCTTTAGCAATACTTCTTAATATCACTTCAAAGACAATTGCTGCCTCCCATTTTGCATACTATCCATTTCAAAGATATTCGGATGGCCTACTTTTTCCGAAAATTAGAAAGTTAGAATCCGAAGTTCAGATCCATGCACACTCTAACAGCTAAAATGGACCACAACCCATTGCGCTTTGGACGAGGATTCGTTTAGAACTACAAACACGAATATAAAGTGTTAAAAAACTACAAACATGGCGGATGTGCGAGTCCGATGAGTTTAGATAAAGGGGTTTGAGTGATTAATTATCAGTATCTAACCTAGCAAAAATATATTTATTCAATGTGATCCACATTATATTTCATCTGCAACAGCATTGTGAACTTTTGTAAAGACACGTTTGGTCATTAACTTTTAAATGCACCATTGTGAAAATTGAAAACACATGAGGAGAGTTCTCCGCATGAAAGATCCACGACTGAAATTAAATTAAATTGAATGTGTAGGATTTTAACTGTGACAAGATGACTGACAAGGCAGTTTAAACGCTGACAGGATGCACGTAACTAAGCGACTGTCTGTTAAAGACGCAATTATGATGAAGCAGTATGTCCCAAAGCTCGCCTACTCTTCTGCTACACACTCAAAAGTATGTCCTTTTTCTTCACAAAAACAGTACATACTTTTAGAGCATAGTATAAGTAGGCGAACTGGAATCCAGCAATTGAGCCTGAATCCACATGTCCTGACCAATGACCATGTCACGTGTTCCTTTTTGGGCACATTATGGAAGTGGATCATCAGATTTTGGTCTATTTGCATGAGGTTAGATTAATCATTTATGATGATTAATCTAATCTAATAATTTACACATTTGCTTTAGGGAGACAAGACTGTATTACAGCAGTGTGACACCTCATAAGAATTAATTTGACATTTGTTCGTTCTCTGTGTGCATTGTGTGTGTGGTACAGTGGAGAGAAACAGCAAAGTTTGGTGACTCATCGGTTCTGAGATCACCTGCAAATATATTATTCAAAGAATGAGCATATCAGCCCAGGTAGAGTACAACCTTAATGTGATCAAAGTTTCATTACCGAATACTAAAACACTTACACACTTTACAGCACTAAAGATCTGAAACTTGTTGGCCCAAAAGTATACTTAAAAATGTCTGAATGTCATTGCATTACATATACAATGTCAAACCATGTGGCATCTGCAAACAAATCATGCTAGACCCTTTTCTCAGAACTACTTTTCTGAGTCATGTTTGCAAGACTTTTACCCATCTGGTTAACCATCTGGCACCTTTAAAGCCCTGTTCACACTGACAACAACTTGCAGCGACAAAGCAACCAGAAGTCATTAATTTTCAATGAGAGTCTGTGATTTCCAGTGACATTAGAGTCAACGATCATTGGCAACACGACACTGGCATGTCTAAAAGCTCGACAAAGTTGACAAAAGTTTAACTCCATGCAAATGAGCAACATGATGCATCAAGCTCACATGATCTGAATATTGCTACTATGAGTGATTTGACTGTTCTATATGATTTGTCTGTGCTCACATACAGCAGTACAAACTGGAATTAGCAACAAGTTTGACTTTTGCATTGCAAATCATTTTTCTTGCATTATGTGCTGCTGTAATTTATAAACAAAGGCTACATCCAAATATACATACTTGCCTACTATATAGTAAGCAAAGAAAAAAAACAGTATGCGAAAAAATAGTAGGCGAAAAGTACTCGAATAACCTACGTACTACTTCCACAGAGATTGTGAAGTGCGCATCCAGCGGACACTTTACTATTCCATGAGGCCATGGGAGAGGAATTGTGAATGGTAGTGAACTGACACTGTAAAGTAAGTATTTATTCAAAAGAAGTATGTACCCTCTTCCCCTTTGCTGATTCTGAGAAATTGAAGATGAGCTAGAAGTCTTCTAAGGACCCCTAAGTTTGTGCCAGGCTGCAGCCTTGTCTTTCCATTCATTAGAGACCCTCTGACTCAAACTGGTTCACTCTCATCAAGACAACTTTAGCAAAGACCAGCTGGAGCCTCAACAAATTGCATCAGGACACTTCTATTCAAATGGGTGAGACATGCAAGCATCAGTAATACCAAGTATCCAACTCAGTCTCATTAGTTGATACATTAAGTAACCCCTTCTCCTTTTAAAGAAGGATGCGTTAGAACTAAGAAACTAATGTTTTGCTCAAGGCTCTTTCCATCGCTAAACTGTATGCATGTATACGTGTGTGTTAGATTAGTCTAAGTGTTTAGTCTAGTTAAAGTGTTAGTTCACCCCAAAATGAAAATTCTGTTTCTCGATACTGGAAAACTAAAGTTTCAAAATGGTAGTTACAAAGGCAGTCAGTGGAAGGAAATCTGACAGTATTCTGTCATCAAAAAGATCTTCATTTGTCTTCCGAAGATGAACGAAAGTCTTATGGGTGTGGAACGACATGAGGGTGAGTAATTCATTTTGGGGTGAGCTAACCCTTTAATAAAGTCATGTTCGTGTAATGTAAAGTTGTGTGTGTGTTTCGTGCTCATATGTCCCTAATCATAACACATAATTTTGGCTACACGCTCTGAGTAGTAAAGTTAATTTTAAAAAGATTTTTTAGAATTAATAAACAATTAACACTGATTGTTCGCTGGACAAAGTGTTTAATTGATTGTGGTATTAATTCTGCTACCTCAAGTTAATTCTTGCAGCTGATCTTAATATTTATAATTAATTATAAGTAGTTATGATTAATTATTCATATTTCCTTTTGAGCTAATCTGCTACAGACTTAAAGGGAAGGTCAAGTGACTCTTAGGGCATAAGAAAGCACAAGCTTTTTAAAAACACAAAACGATCATTTTTTTAGAACTTTAGTTTAGGGTCCAATTCTCACTATTAACTATTAACAATGACTTTTGCCTCAATAAACTCTTATTTACTGCTTAGTAATAGTTAGTAAGATAGTTAATAAGTTTAAGAATTGGGTAGGATTAAGGGATGTAAAAATATGTTCATGCAGAACAAGGCATTAATACGTGCTTCTTTATAAGTACTATTAAACAGCCAATATCCTAGTAAAAGGCACGCTAATAAGCTAGTTAATAGTGAGAATTGGACCCTAAACTAAAGTGTTACCCAAAGAACATTCACATGCCAAATGCGTGGTGTCCTGCAAGACATAATTTGGAAAGTACAAAGAATATAAATGACACACAATATAATTATGGCAAAATATCAAGAAGTATCACACTAATGAAATAAAGAAATTAAAATTGTTATGCTCATGAATACACTCTGCATGAGGCTGATTGAAAGCACTTCATTATCCATTTCCATTAGCGGCCTGATTGTGTTTCCATGTATCAATCTGATTGTCACAGTAAGACTAAGACCAGTCTGTAGGTTTGTCTTGGAAGTCAGTTATGAACTGATTACCAGGAAAGCTTCACTTCATTCTCTGCAAAGTGTCAGTCTGACCTGTAAAGACCACGTCTAATCTTACTTACAACAAACACAGCCAGAGAAAGAGAGAGATTTGCTCAAAAGGCAGCTGCCTACAGTAGGTAGACAGCAAAACAGCATAAGAACCCTGACAGAGCCTCATGTGACTAAAGCCGGGCACACATTTAATGACTAGCTAAAACATTCTAAGACTGTGCTGAACATACAAGCGATTGTTTCCTGCGACTGAAGCCGATTTATATACTTACACATGGAATTTGAACACCGACTGTAATCGCAGACTGAACGTGACTGGACGCGTTTGAGCGCGATCAGTCATAAGTATCAATTTACATTCATAATCGGCCTTACAATCGTTAAGTGTGTGCGCGGCTTAAGTTGGAACACTCTTATAGGTAGTAGCCTACAGCTATTGTTACTTACGAGAATTGCACTCAAACAATAACATAAGGGGGAGTATAAAGAAATCGCACACTGGAAAAAAATGAAAAAAACTCTGAATTTGCTAGTAAATTTGACAAACGATTACAAAGAAACATCAAGTAACGCATTGAATTTTAAGTAGAATGACTAAAATAGTATTATCTTGTAAAAAGTTCTCCAATACTCTATTTTATTGTTTTACAATGTGATGGAGGCTGTCAGAAATCAAAATCA
>RJVU01053773.1:3356271-3382673 GCA_003731715.1 Anabarilius grahami
TTGAGGATCATCTTTTTTCACAGAGCATGTCACAATGTATTCTGGGATTGCAATGCTATCTAGATATGCAGCTCACTAGGCTTTGGTAATTTTTGAGAGTTACAGAGATAGAAAGTAAGAAAGCAGACATGACATAAAAATAATTAAGCCAAGCTAAAAATCAGAGTAATTCAATGGCACATCCACACTGTAGACATCAATGTGATGCATTGCTGAACTGATAAAATATGGATGATAAAAAGTACAAAGAATGGTTTTACTTTAAGCAACAATGAGAAATAGGGCAGTTTCATGTGCTACTCACCATTACAGAACCCAAGAAAACAGCAGACAGACCTGCTGGTCTGGTCACTATAGAGATCCAAGTGTATTTGAAAATAGTAGAGAGAGAGAGAGAGAGTAAGAGCTGAGCCATAAAAGAGCCATGAAACTCCACACACCTTTAAGGCTACTTGCTCTCTCTCTCTCTCCCTCCCTCTCTTTATCTCTGACTTAGAACCAAATCGGGAGGGGGACTTGGTTGGGAGAAGACAGGAGGTCCCGGTAGTTTGATATGTTACCATGGAAACAGAGGAAGAACCAAACACAGAGTAAAGAGAAGAGAATAAAAGGAATAAAAAGAAAAAAAAAACTCAGATATCTAAGGAGGGAATGTCAGACTGTGCACAGATGCTATACACACACTCACACCAACATGTAAGGAAAAGCACGCACAGAAATAGGCTACATATGGCCATTCTGATTTATCAAAGAATAACACCAAATTATTTGGTGTATTTTGGGTTGAGGTGAGTAAAAGACAAGTATTTAACAGCATTCATTGCAACAGTCTAGAACTCACTGCTTGATTTCATATAAAACTAATAGAAAGCCAGGAACTGTTTGCATTGTCCGGGTTGATACTTAAGACTCCCTAATTATAATGTAAGGACAAACAAACAAACAAACAATTAATAAATAAAATGAAGAATCAATTATGAAAATACAAAGTACTGACCGCGATACCAAGTCAGTATGTGACGCTTTGAGCGCTGTTGAGCGGATTCGTAAACACCTCTGATTGGCCATTGTGTTCATGAGCTCATCAGATATGTCTGTGATTGGCTACAATGATCAACGCACGGGAGCCTTTGAAAGCACACGGAAGTGTTTGAATTTGAAAGCGGGAGCATTTGAAAGCAGGCATCTATCAGCGGACTGGTCACAGACATATCTGATGAGCTTGTGAATAATTGCCAATCTGAGCTGTTTATGAATCCGCTCAACAGCGCTCAAAGCATCAAATTTTTTAAAATTTCAGTACTGACTTGGTATCGCAGTCGTTACTTTTGACAACACTACCATGTTATTACCATGGTTTTTGAACATGCTACCATAGTAAGCATGTTTTTGTTTTCTTTTGGAAACTACCATGATAGAAATTCCAGATTATTCATTAAAGTTTCATTTAAAATACCATGGTATATATGGATATGGCAATCATCATATGATACCATTACTGTACTACTAATCTACATAGGACAGGTTCGACACAACATGGTGGATTTTCATAAAAAATCTAAATATTGAAGCAGTCATCATGGATTCTGCATGAACTGCTCAGACACGCATGAAAGAGTGTTTAAACAAGAGAATGACAAACCACAGTCACAAGGTGCTCTTGATTGCCTGCTGCCTATTTGGTGAGAACACTTTTAGCCTAAAAGCATGCATAAATTTGAAAGTTTTTACGCTTGATGATGAACATGATGCATACGCAATTAGATTTCAGTGCAATGTTAATGCATTATTTGTGTAAAAATGCTAACTACTATATCAGCATGTGCTGTTTTCTGCAGTCTCCTGCGCACCTCACTAATTTCAATAACAATAAAGAACAGTTGAAACATTGCAAGGTTACGAATGGAAGAGTAACCGGCATACTCGCTTTATTAGAGGATTTCACAAGATGTTTAATGGTTGTTTGATTTTCTCTTTCTGTCCGTTTCTCCCACTGAATAAAACATCTGATAAATACAAAGTTCAGTCAAGAAACTCTAGATGGCACAGGCTGATAGGTCCTTAACACAATCTGCTTGCAATCACATCATTATCTACAGGGCACGGCCAATTTGTTCCTGCTGTATCAGTAGCCAATGAGCTCGCTGCTCAACCTTCAAATACTTGGTCAGCATTTGCTATAGCAGTACAGCACGTGCTTTCAGAAACCCTCCACCTTCCCCAGCTCCACCTGTATAGATCTGCTATGAGTAATTCATGTATGCTATATAGTACAGCAGCAGCATGTCTTACTTGCTCATAGCAGCGTGTCGTGTATGTGTTGGCAGCAAGGTTGGGGAGTAACAGAATACATGTAACGGCGTTACATAATCAGGATACAAAAAATTGGTAACTATTTATTTAAAAAAAAATGGGAATACTATCAAGATTACAATGGTTTAATTTAAAGCTAAATAAATTTGTATTTTGACATAATGCTATATTAAGTGCTGATTGACTGTAGTTCCTGGTTCTGTTGCCAGTCAAGACTCACAAGAGCCACCTGCTGGTGTGTGTGCAAATAACATCTGTCTACAGTCATTCTCCTCAGATGCAGGTTGAGACGCAGCTAAGTTATTAATTACAATGCTTCCCGCAGGAAAAAAAAAAAAAAAAATGTTTTCATGTCTGGAAATTTCACCGTTATTTTGTTTTCAAGAGGAAAAATGAAACAACATAGTTGTACAGCGTAAATTCTGCCTTCCAGGTATGAAGACGCTTTCTTTAACAAAGGACTCAACATCCAACTTAAACATTTGCAGTTATGACTAGCAAGGAAATCATGTTAGCTAAAATTTAGTGTTTGTTAGTGATTTAAAATTTCATAGTTTGTATGATCGCAGTTTTGTGAATGTTTTATATACTGAAAAATGAGTTGGAAAATGTAGAAATTAACATGAGAGTACCCATGAAAGGGAACTCTCACCCCTAATGCACATTCCTGGTGTTACTGTAATGTTACAGTTTTTCTCAGTCGCTTTGGTGCATTTCTCACATCACTATTTACATTTGCACAACAGTTAGTTCAACCTCCACAACATTTAGTCATTTGTGCACATCATAGTAGCAGTTTCTCATTCCTTCGAACAAATTGCAAATGCTTTTGGACATGCATCAATTGCTTTCATACAACTCTCTGCTGTTTTATAACATTATAATTTGCTTATGTCATGTCAGTCAAAATTAACTATACTTGTGAATGCTGAATAGTCATTCCATATAAAACTAATAGTCCTCATTTCATTGCTTGAGTCATTACATACAAAAATGTTGAACTAGTTGTCAAAATCTGTCAAGCTAATTTTTTTTTTTCCTGAAAATGTCTCCTAAATTGAACAATTTCTCTCAGGTGAATCTCAACTTTCACTGATGAGAAGGGGTGTGTGAAGCATTAGTTGCAACCAATAATAAGCCCCTTCTCTACAATCACTGTCAGAGCTGAATCTCATAAACCCCCACTTTACAAGCATATATGAACCAAGCAGAACATAGTGTGTACCATTTCTACAATACTGTGACACAGAAATGGAAGGTCAGCCTCGTGGAAGAGGGGTGAGGGTGCGGGGAGGAAGGGGAAGGGGACAAAACAGGGGAAGAGGAAGAAGAGGCCAAGTACATGCAGATCCCTGATGAAATCAGGGCTACAATTGTGGATCATGTTGTCAATCACGGCCTCACAATGGCTAAGGCTGGTCGAAGGGTGCAGCAAATGTTGGGAGAATCACTGTAAATTCAATTATTCAAACATTTAGTCGGGAGAACAGGTGTGTATAAATGGACAGTAATTCAGCACTAAACAATCTGCACTGCACTACTGTCATTGTGTCATACATGAAGCTTGCAGTGGGAACTTGTCACTGTACATTTTACATTTAGACGTACAGCTTTACTGCATCACACATTTAGTGTATTGTAGTGTACAGTAGTGTTACAGTAAAGATTTGCCATATTTATTGTAATTTTCAAATGGCTCTGCAAATAGTATATAGTGCTGTCTTGAGCATTTTCAGGTAGTGTCACCAAGATCTGACTTTTTTGCACTGGAAAACATTGACAGAGTAAACTGTCATAATGAAAACATGACAAAGCCATTTGACTATCTTGTTCATAAACAATGGTGTCAGGACTTTTCATCTTGATGACACTGACACTTTCATTGACATGAATACTTGCTTTTGAGGAAGGACCTATCCATTTTGAGCAAGTGACACGCTTTTGCAGGTTATCAACTAGGTTTTGCAGTTTGTACTAATTATTTTGAGAACTGCATTAACTGTTGTGCAAATGTAAATAGTGATGTGAGAAATGCACCAAAGCGACTGAGAAAAACTGTAATAATAAAAATGTTGCTGTTGAAAACGATTTTCCTTTTTCATTGACACCACAGGCTACTGGATAATGTTCACAATAAAACCAGGAATTGTGTACTGAGAAAGTAAATAAGGCCAATTTTGATATCTGTTTAAGCATTGTTTTAACCAAATATGGTATGTTACATTTTGTTGTGTAATGCCCACTTTTCACAATCCTATCAATTCCAGATGGCTAAAATTAAGTCCCCATATTTTTTTCATTGAACATCCAGTTACAATGGGAAATGCATGACATTTCAGAAGTTAAAAGGGTTAAGAATTCAAGTTGGCTTTAAATGCAAATCTGTGTGGTTTTGTTCAAAATGATTGGCAAAAAAAATCTCAGAGCATCTCTTTCAGACTGGCACGTCTCCAAATGATTTAATCTCTGATAAACTGGGGACCTCTAGGGACAATGAAATGGACAGTGAGACAGATAAAAAGGTAATGAGACAAGAAAACAGGAATAAAAGGGGCCAAACAGGAACATGGTCTCTAAAAGACATAAGAGAGATTTTTTTTTCTTTTTTGTTTTTTTTTTTCATTTCTNAATGTTTCATCAGAGCAGTCCGGAGAGCCCAAAGCCTTTTATTAAAGTATGAAACTCTTGTCTATCTTTAAAAGCAAAATGGTGCACACACAAAGAAAATTACCACTCGATTGTGAAAAACATACAGTTCATTCACTAGGAAGATGTGAAAAGATAAAAAAAAAAAAAAATGCAGCATTGTGCAGTGCTTCCCTTATTAAATTACTGTTTCAGCATAATTACATGTTAAACATAAAAAGCACAAATGTTTTGATTCAACTCGTCACAGCACACTCGCGGTATTGCCATTACAGTCAATAAACGACTCTATTTCAATATGTTAGCAGGTTGCCATGGTAACCTCATATCAAGTATTTCCCAGACACTGCCAAGAGCTTCCTCTCCTTTTTGTGTCTTTTCTTTTATGTTCGCCACGAGAGCCGAAGCACTATTCTCTCATTACTAGGACACTTTGCTTTCAGCTACATCCAAAACAGGTCATTCTCCTTATCAGCAAAGAGACACATCGTTTCCTGCCGTCAGGTAAAGGCAAACGATCTGAGGGAGCCGCGAGTATGTCGAGAGCTAAGACGAAAACGAGAGTGTATACAGCAGAGTCTGAGCGGTCATTAAGAATTTAGGTGGCGTTGAGCAGGCTTGTGGAGGTCTATAAAAGATGCAAAGAGGAGAAGCAGCAGCTCGGAGCTCATTACTCCAGCTGATCAGATTTCCTGTTCTGGTTTGTTCACGATGCCACCAGGCTCACAGCAGGACGGCCCAACAAGATTTAGATAAGACAAAACCTGGGCGTGCATTCACCAAAGGATCACTCGCATTCTGTTCTTCATTTTAATTTGCACTTTTTTTTACACTAGTTGGATCCTTCTGGATTTGGAATAAAATACATGTTTTCCACATTTGAACTGGGAAAGGACTGTGAATTGAATTTTCGGATCATCTGGCCTCTCAAGAGTAAATAAGCAAACAATTAGTCAGTCTAATCGGTATATTTGTCCTGTTTTTGAGTCAAGACATCTAAACATCCTTGAAACAAGATAAATTTACTTGAGAAGCAAAAGTTGTTTTAGAGAACATATCTTAAAAGGATAGTTCACCCAAAAATGAAAATTCTGTCATCATTTACTCCAAACCTGTCGAGTAAGGTTTGGAGTAAGCCTTGTTGTTCCAAACCTGTATAAAATTCTTTGTTCTGCTGAACACAAAGGAAGATATTTGGAAGAATGTTTGTAACTAAGCAAATCTCGCCCCTCATTGACTACCATAGTATTTGTTTTTCCCACTATGGTAGTCAATGGGGGGCGAGATCTGCTTAGTTACAAACATTCTTCCAAATATCTTCCTTGTGAACCATCCCTTTAAATCAACTATTTTACTTTCATGAAAGACTTGTTTAAGAGCAAATCTTATGTTATAGATAGAATAAAAGAAATAGCAATGACAGATAGAACGATAGATCATAAAAATGACAGACAGACAGACAGACAAATAGATAGATAGAACGATCAAATGATAGATAGACATAGATAGATAGATAGGCAGACAGAACAAACGAACGATAGGCAGAACAAACAAACGAATGATAGGAAGAATGCACAAACGATAGGCAGAACGACCGAATGAACAAACGATAGATTGGCAGAACGAACGATAGGCCGAACAAACGATAGGCCAAAAGAAAAAACGATAGGCCGAACGAACAAACGATAGATAGATAGACAGATAGACAGATAGATAGAATGATCGAACGAACAAACGAACGATAGGCAGAAAGAACAAACAATAGGTAGAACGAACGAACGATAGGCAGAACGAACAAAAAATGATAGATAGATAGATAGATAGATTGAAAGAACGAACGAACGAACGAACGCACGATAGGCAGTCAGAATGAACGATAGGCAGACAGAGTGAAAGATAGGCAGAACGAACAAACGATAGGCAGAACGAACGAACGATAGATAGATAGACATTTTATCATTTCTGTCAGACTGTTCCACACAACTTTTTATTTAGCTGTAGAAATTGTGATGAGAGACAAGCATTTTTAGTGGGATAGGAAATAGCTTGGCTGCTAATAGCCACTATCACACTGAAACTCAGCGGCATTAGCTTAATGAAAGTACACAGTGGTGCAGCGTTGTCCGTACACAACTGAGAAATGCATTCGGTGGCTACTCTCTTTTAATCTGTGTCACTGATCCCCTACAATCCATCCAATCCCTCTGGACATGCCAGAGCGTGACTAGCTGATCAAATTAATTAGCTAGCCATACACACAGCATTAGCTAGCTGTACACCAAAGCACCCTATTAAGCTGAGAGAACTGCGGCTCAGACAAAGCAGCACTGAAGGGTACACCAGCTCCGACTGGTGCTCACATGGGGGTGAAGTTTATTTAACAACACAGTAGAGCGAGGACATTGTTAGCGCTGTGTAAACAAAAGTTAGCATTCATTTAGCTGCCGTTCACTCATGAGAGATAAAAGAGGGGACCGGGGCACAGGGCTGGGGTGGTTATGATTATGATTCATTTCAGATGCATTCAAATTTATTGCCTTCTCACAACTTTCTAAAAGCAAACAAGGACCAGCAAGAAGACAGACTGCGTGAACAGCCTTAGCTAAAGCTTCTGGCAGCTTTCATTGGAACAGGCTGGTAGGTGACATGCTGAGTAAAGAGAAAGATGGTGTGAATAAATGTGCCGAGTAAGAAGAGAGAGGGAAGCAGAGGATGTGCTGTAGTTTGAATGAACATTAACCAGGTGAGATGACGAGCCTTTCCGGTTTCAATTACTTACCCTAATAAGGGAAATGAAGAGGTTTGTTTTGGGATATACAGAGAGGAAACCATCTGAATGACATCATCCATTACTGCTTGTTTACCACAAAACATAATCTTGCTTGTTGTAGTTCCAGCAGCTAGCAACTACCCAGAACACCCTAGCAACTATCTAGCAACATGCTAAAATATATAGTTGACAAGAGAAAGCAGGAATAACATCTGAAATTCTTCTATTTACAGATAAATTATAGCTAAGTCTAAAAGTGCAATGAACCTGTTAGATGTTTATTGGTAGGTTTAGTAAAGCACGCTGTTAGTGGCTGGTGTTTAATGACTGGGGGCCTCATTAAGAGCTGCGATGCATTGTGGAGCCATGCTTCTGGTAGTTAATGTTGCTGGATAAGAATTTAAACTCTGACTCTAGCCTTGCTCGCTTCAGCAAGCTCTTCAGATACAGCACACTGCACATCCAGGCCCAGTGTGACACGATCCATCATTTTGAGTCAGAAAACACCAATAAAACAGCTTGTAAATAAACTTTTCAGAACTTTACAGAACTTTACAGAAGAGCATATCACAATTTTAAATATATTATTAAATATATACATTAAATTTTTTAGGATGATTTATTATTTATAGGATGCTTATACTGTATATATATTTAGGCTTACAATGAATGCTTGAATAAATCTCTTCTAAATATGCCATATAGTCTAAAATTTGTTTGAAAAAAATGGGATTTCATTTAAATGAGTATATCTCAGTAATGGTTTAAAGTAAAAATATTTGAAAGTTTCCCTTTTCAGTCTCTATAAAACTCATCAAAAGTTATTTTATTCATCAAAAGTCATTTTATTCAACCCCTTTACATCACAAGATTTAACCACAGGAACTTAAATATTTAACCCTCTGGTCCTCTTTGTTTAGAAGTCACACTTGGCTCCTTCACAGTCAAAAGTGACCGAAGCCTTAAAATGTAATTTTTCTTTTCAGGAAAACCAGTGTAATATTGTTTTGTTCAATAATATTGTTTGATTATTATTTAAACTTTTGAGGGTATTTTATGATACTATGCAATATTTATACAACTTTAACTAGCTATTTTTCCCCATTGAAAATAAATACACATTTTTTTCTAAAATATTTTTTAATTATTTTTCAATTAAAGCAGTATTCCATGTTAAAATAGAGATGAGGCGTTTTAAATCTATTTTTTTTTTAAGGCTGACTAGTGCCATCTGGTGGGAGTAAAAAAAGAAAAAAACGTATGTAATGCCATGGTGTAACCACCAGATTCCTATATAGTTCTATAGTGGTTTTTAGACATAAATACTTATTTTTATTAAGTCGTGGGTTTGGATTTATATTTAGACATTCTCAAAGACTACTTTTTGTCAAGGTTTAGATTTTTTTTTATTATTTTTTTTAATGTTGATTTGAAGTGTCAGTTTTTGCATTCATTTTACTATAGTCAAACCCAGAACATTTTGTTACAAAATTCAATAAAATGTAACAAAAATGAACACGTATGTTTTTACAGCTTAATAAATCTAGGTCTGATCTTATTTCAACCTCTTATTTGAGTCTTTTGGCTCAATTTGACCATATTGTTTTAGCAACACCAATTCATTTGTGTGTATAATAGTGTGTTGTGTGTGTGTCTCTGCATGTGTATGATTTTGTGTTTGAGCGGGTGTGTCTGTTTGGTACTCTTGTGTAACCTCTTCCTTTCTGTTCGTTTTTTACTGCTTTGTGGCTGAATTATTGATTTTATTTCACACATTTGCTTACTCTGTGTTATAGTCGAGCTAGTTCATATATATGTGTTGGGGGAGAGGGTGGATGTGTCTATTTTGCAGTCTTGACATTTTAGAGTGTCACCCCTTCATTGATTTCTGTACATTTTCTTCTGATTTGTAGTTTGTATCACCAAAAGATTCTCTGAGTTTTCGTATTTTTTCGTATTTCCCATTCCATTTCTTATGTCGGTCATTTTTGACTGCAAAGGAGCCATGTATGACTGGTTTTTTTTTTTTCGACCCTTTAACATATCCAAATCATGTCCATGATTTTTTTGTGTTCACATAGCTAATGCGACAAAAGTCACCAAGTGTCATCCCATTCTGATGAATCAAAAAAATTTAAAATTTCAAAACCTAAAAATTAACGCCCATTTTTTACCGAAGAGGACCAGTTAAAGAATAAAATACATCGATATGTTCATACAAAAATACATTTTCTTCGATTGAAATGCATGTAACAGGGCAAGATTGGGCACTGCGTCCAACACTATGAGAAAATTAGAGAAATGAGAAAAAGAGAGATTTGGCATCTACTGATCTCACATCTTGAAACTGAGCTAGCCAAATGAAAAGGCATTAAGTGTTCCCTCTACTACTTCTTGCTCTCAATTGCTCAGCACATGCCATGTGGCCAGTGTTTGAATATCTACTGAGCCAAACAGACAGAAGTCTTGTCTCTGAACACAAGCAGCAGCAGGACAGAGTTTGGCCTTGCCCGTCTCTCACTCTGCCCTGCAGGCTACAACACAGACACATAGAGCAAGAATGAGGACAGAGAGAGAGAGAAACCAACCAAACAAACAGAGTGAAATGAGATTTAATGGAGGTGCATAATGTCTACAGAGACAGAGAGAGAAAGACAGAGGAGAGATGAAGAAAAGAGAGGACAAGCAATCAATGAGAAAATGGTATTTAAAAGTGAAAGTGACAATACTGACAAGATAGAAAACGATAGGGAAAAGACCAAGACCGAGTTCACACTGCAATGACACCTTCTTATTACAAATTCTCACAATGGCAGTAAATTATTCATAATTCGTTGATTCTACTTCTTTGTTATCTTTTAAATTTTCCTTCCTAAAAAAGTTAGGTCTTCCAGGTTTGTGGAATTGTAAACACAGACCAGTCACTCGTCATGAGCCGATCACTGACAACTAAGATCCACACAGCATTTGATCACTGGATTTACAGAAATCACTTCACTTCCAGAAGTGTTTTCTCAACATCGCAACACTGCATATCTAATCAACTCATGACAAACACATCAATTATTGTTTGAATGACCACTCAGTGATGTATTACTGTCTTTGGAAGGCTTTTGTCTTTCAAACACATTAAAATGTACAAATTAACATCATTTCATATTTACAAGCAATGCAGGGATTCCCCAACTTTTTTGTCAGCTGAACCTCTTTGCCTTAATATCTTTATATATTTATATCTTTTATTCGTCTTTAGTAAATGTTTTATTTGGATTGTTTTTATTTTAAAATTGTTTATATTTTAATTTAACATTTTATAACTTAATTACTTAATAGCTTTTCATTAAACTCATGAAACCCTGAAGTTCCATTATGAAGCTTCTTCTCTTCAGTTCACTTCACTTCACTCATTTTCTATAGAGTTCAGGTCAGGGAACAGGGGCGGCCATGGCAGAAGCTTTATTTTTGTGCTCAGTGACACATTTTTGTGTTGGTTTTAATGTTTAATTTTGGATCGTTGTCCTGATGGAAGATCCAACCATGGCTCATTATTGGATTTCTAGCAGAAGCGGTCAGGTTTAGATTTTTTATCTTTTGGTATTTGCTAGAATCCATGATACCATGTATCTGAACAAGATGTCCAGGACCTCCAGCAAAAAAAATAGGCCCACAACATCAAAGATCCAGCAGTATATTTAACCGTGGGAATTTGGTACTTTTTATCCCCAAAAAGCTCTTTCTTAGTTTAATCTGACCATAGAATCAGATCCCTTTTGAAGTTACAGTCATGTCTGACAACTGAATATGTTGGAGTTTGTTTTTTGATGAGCGAGGAGGATTTTTCTTGAAACCCTCCGAAACAACTTGTGGTGCTGTTTGATACATTTTTTTTAGGCTTTCTGACCCCAAGACTCAACTAATCTCTGCAATTCTCCAGCTGTGATCCTTGGAGAGTCTTTGGACACTCAAACTATCCTCCTCATCTTGCATTAAGACAATATAGAAACATGTCCTCTTCCAGGCAGATCTTAAGTTGATTGTGGCCATCATGCATAGGAGGGGAAAAAAAAAATCATAAGTTGAGTTTCCCCCCACTTTAAATTGTTTTGCTTTAATAAAAGGTTATAATTTTGTGATTTTTTAATGAAAGATCAAAAGGATAAACAATGCAGATTTATTTTCACAGCCACCTTTGTTCATATTTACCAAGGGTGCCAATAATTCTGGAGATGACTGTATGTATGTATGTATGTATTAGGGCTGGGACAATACATCGATTCTCGATTTACGATACAAAGAATCTAGAGCGATTCTGATATTTTCCCATGTATCGCGATCCTCTCTCGAATCGAGCTTAGTTTTTAACAATGGATAGCACTACGTGCTTTAGAAACACCCGTTCTCTGCTTGCTTCCAATTCCTTTACACACACCACTTAAACCAAAAAAAATCATTTATATTACGAAAAGGTTGAAGCGAATTACAAGGGTGTTCACAGTGGGCTGTATTTACAATAATCTTGCGTCATAAAAGCATTCTGAGCCGAGGTGCAAGTATATTTAACCACTTACATGACTCAGCCGAGCGCATGATCGCTGTCCAACAGTCTTCTTCATGAGCATTTGAGTGTGTGGTTAAAAACTAGCCTAGAGCGCCATCTGCTGTTAAAAACTAAGCTCAGAATTGATTAGAGAGAGAAAATATCAGGATCAATCCAGATTCATTGTATCGCAAATCGAGAATCGATGTATTGTCCCAGCCCTAGTAAGTATGTATGCATTATTTATATATATCAGAGGTTGCGTTAACCGAACATTTTCCATCATTGACGGAATTTTTTTTGCAGTGACGGAAAAATCTGAAGGCCGTCCGTCATTTTGACAGGTTACACTGAGGCTGATGTAACTTGTAACTGTAATTCCCACCCCTGTCCAGTAGGGTGGTGAGTGCGCTCCAGTGTCGAAGCAGAGCGCGAGTTCAGTCTCCTGAATAAAATGAAAACGATGCGTTTGATTACACACAGGCGAGCACCCAATTTAAGTCAATTTTATAATAATAGTTATAATACGTATACTTACATAATTAAGTTTCTAATCCAGTTCGTTTTGTTTTAAATGTTTTTTTTTTTTTGTTATTTCTCTTGCTGACAATCAAGTTTATTGTCAACGACTGGCTTTTCTGAGGTATGTTACGTGACATTGTTTCCAACACTGATTGAACGTGATACAGATTTCGGTAAGCTAGCCTACTGTATCTTTCAATATATTTTCTGATGTTCATTCATGTTTATTTCGTTCTGTAAAGAGGAAGGAATGATCGCGTTCAATCAAGATCCACGACAACTGTTCAAGATGAAAACTGAAAAGTGACGAACAGTCATAATAACTTTCTTTTCATAATATAAATAAATGCATAGCTAGGCCTATTTGCTTATCCTGTAAGCTTGTGAATAAAAATGAAAATGTGGACGAAAAAATAAACTATTAAACGTCTTATCATTAAAATTTAAAAAAATTAAAATGACAGGTAATAATTGATTATGACGGAATTTTTACTATTCTGTCCGTCAAAATGACTAGCTGAAGTGCATTGATTGAGTAACACCATGTCTGCACCATTATAATCAGGGATACTGTCTACACTAGGTGCAGTGCGACACAACAAATCCCAGACAGTATACCGATGTTCCTTTATATTTCTGATGTACTTCAAGCGCTCATGCTATTTATGACACAAAAAACAAATGGATTTGGAACTTTTGCTTTGTCGCATCCAGTGAAGACAGGCTCAAGCTGTCCCGCTAATAGCTCGACATACTGTAAGCACTCAAGCCGCCAGCCTCTAATAGCTAGAAAGCATAACTTTTGATGAAGATTCCGGCTGTTTCATTCCAGTTATTTACAACAGAAAGGATTGTTGCTTTATGTGAGACAGTGAGCTTTTTAGAAATCTGTTGATAATAATTAGTCTATAAACACTTCAAGGCATCATTTAAGTCTTTGCTCATCTCTGCAGCTCCTCTCCTGTTTGTTAATTAACCTCTCCCTTTCTCAAAAAAAAAAAAAAATCACTATCTCTCCATTATACAGCAACTTCTGATCCCAAACCAGCTCAGTGAAATCGAGGTAGAGATGTGTTGCACAGAGCACTCAGCATATATATCGATTCCAGCCTGATCTTTTTCAGATCTTTTTTCACATTTTCTGTGAGTTGCCACATTATTTAATCAAAGCAGACCGGAGGCCAGCAATGATTCCAGCAGCAGTGCCCAGAGCAGCCTCATTTTTATCCATTCATACGACACACTCACAACAGCGCTGCATCAAGTGTAAGAATTTACCTCACTTGGATTTTCATAAAAGTGTGTTGTGTTAAAGCCTGAAATTAAATGCTTTTCATTTTTATCATTTGATTTACTCAAAATGCATTTTGAAGTTATATTAATTCCAGGATCTTCATAATGCAGTTAATTGTTCACACTACTACAAATGTTATGCCATCTGACAGGAAAAAGTAATTTTAATTTCAGGTTGCAAAACTATAAAATGTGGAAAGTCTAAATGCCAAATGAGGGAATCCGCTGAGAGCAGGGACCAGGTGATGGCAAAATTAACTTTTAACTTTAAAAGTGGGGGGGGGGCAAGGTAAGAAAAAAACATTTGTCCTTGAGCTGCTAAAAGTCCTCACAAGCAGGCTAACAATATAAAGTCACCTGTTGTATCACCTAATCAAAGGTCTCTGTCTCCATTGAATATTCTCACATATAGTAAACTGAAATACGGCCCATTTTAAATGATCTAAGTGCATGGTCTGAAGCGTACGGTGCAAGTGCACTTAGGGCGTGTCCAAATCCACTTTTGCTAGTTTAACGACGGGAAAAATGGTCAGCGCATATTACTAACGCGCTCTTTAAATAACAAAATAAATATTGCGCCATTGACTTTAGACCAGGTTTCAGTTGGTCAGTGGCGCAGTCTATTTCAGTTGCCTCAAAATAGCAACGAGCCAACAATGCGCCTGAACACACCTCGTTTTCAGACCAGCATGCCCATGGGCACACAAATAGGTGCAAATGCATTTGCTATTTAAAAAAAGTGGCGCAGGATGATGACTGAATGAATGATAACTGCGTCAGGCTGAAACTAGCAAAAAACACTTGCGTAGGGCCCATTTTGTTTCAATATTAAGCCAATAACACATCAGATATGTGAAAGTGATTAACTAACTCCTGCATAAAGCAAAACTCACACTGTTATTCAAATGCAACTCAGTTGTGGGTGTGTGTGTGTGTGCGCGCATTTTTGTGACATATCAGGACACAAATTTGTATAATGATATGGGTATGACATAGGTATTACAAGGAGAGGGTGACTTATGAGGACATTACCCCATGTCCCCATTTTTCAAAAGGCTTATAAATCATAGAGTTTTTTTGAGAAAGTAAAAATGTGCAGTTTCCTGTGATGGGTAGGTTTAGGTGTAGGGGGATAGAAAATACGGTTTGTACAGTATAAAAACCATTACGCCTATGGAATGTACCCACAATTCACAAAAACAAATGTGTGTGTGTGTGTGTGTGGGCATGTTTTTGTGAAATATCAGGACACAAATGTGTATAATGACATGGGTATGACATAGGTATTACAAGGAGAGGGTGATTTATGAGGACATTACCCCATGTCCCCACTTTTCAAAAGGCTTATAAATCATACAGAATGAGTTTTTGTGAGAAAGTAAAAGTGTGCACAGTTTCCTGTGATGGTTAGGTTTAGGGGTAGGGGTAGTGTAGGGGGATAAAAAATACGGTTTGTACAGTATAAAAGCCAATACGCCTATGGAATGTCCCCACATTTCACAAAAACAAACGTGTGTGTGTGTGTGTGTGTGTGTGTGTGTTTGTGTGTTTTCCCATTAGTTCATATGAACAAGACACTTGGGTAATGGGAAGAGCCAGTAGCATGTTGCTCTTAAATATTTACAGACAATATTGCTTAACATTGTTCAGGAAAAAGAGAACAAATATTGCCTTTAAAACTGCTGTGCCAGAGTAATTTTAGGTTAGATAATACAGCTAATATTGCATTAAACATCACCATTATTTCTTAATTTTTTAACTTTACTCTACCCATGCTCCTCTACAGCAAACAAAGTCCAGACCTTTTGCTGCTTTAATAACCAGTATTTGGGTAAAGGAAAAAAAAGAAAAAAAAAAAAAGAAACCTTTTTTCCTAATTTACTAAATGAATCCCCAGAGGCATTCAGATTACATTTACAAACAAATTTGGTAATTAGAGAACACTACTCAAACAGTATTGATGAGAAAAAGAGACTCACTGCTCTTGGCGGGGTAAGTCATCTAAAACTAAACAATAACACAAAGTTAGGATTTTAAAAAAAACAGTAATGCTCATTCTAATGACTGCCCTACTCAGTCAAATCAATCTGCCTTAAAGGATCTTATTGTTTATTCTTAAATGTTCTCTCATAAAAACAACAACCAAAATCATTACACCACTTAAGTTGGTTAAACAATGAAATGACCATATGCATCAATTGGGTTAACATATGTGGCTCATTAAGTCTACTGGACTAATTAACCTCACAAAAATGTGCCTGCTTAATTAATGGATGGTCACAGAGAAACACTCTATTACACCAGAATATTGGAGTTTCCACCTCAGTCGACAGGAGTGGTTGTAGCTGTAAGTACTTCTGCTTTCAAGCTATATTGAAAGACAATGAACCATATAACTGTCCACCAGCTCAGAACGCAACCTATACAGTGTGTATAGTATTGCTGTGCGGATTGCGACTGCACAGGATGTCGTAACACCATGTACATACAGACAATACTTGATTTTAAGGCACACCACTATTATTCCTGTATATTAAACCTTAGTGCATAACTCACCCTCAAATTTCCAAGCAACCACCTAACAATACCACTCACATTTTCTTCAGAAAATGTAAAAATCTACACTCTAAAAATTCTGAGATAAAAACAACCCAAGTTGGGTTTAAAATGTTAGCAGATTTAACCCAACTATTGTTTAAAAATTACTATGTGGCTGGCTTTAAATGAACCCAAAATAGCTTGGAAATTAAAAATCAGACACATAATTACTAGAGGCAACAAAAATAATCAATAAGGTGAACATTTATTAATAAGCAATAAATGTTTATTGTTTAACTATTATTCATTAAACTTTTTAATAAATGTTCATTTATTAAACATATTAATAAATGTTCATTTCCAACATACTTTGGGTTCATTTTAAGCAAGCAATACAGTAATTTTTAAACAATAGTTGAGTTAAATAAAACTACCCAGCAGGTTGGGCAAACATTTAACCCAACCGCTGGGTTAAAACATCCCAATTGCTGGGTTTGTCCATTTTCAACCCAACCTGGGTTGTTTTTAACCCAGCATTTTTAGTGCGTAGTTCTCTGACAAAAATCAAATAGAATTGATCAAATATTAATCAAATAGAAAAGTCACAGAGTGGATAAAAATTTCCATTGACTGAATCCAATGATAGGATTTTAAAAGAAAAAAGGCAGCTGCAGACATATTTTGGAAATTAGCTCTGACATTATTGTTCTCTTTTACAAACCAGCTCACCAGGGTTGTGGCCACGTTTTTTACAAACTCAATATCTACATTTATTTGTGCAATACACCTTTGCCTGATCGAAAACATTCTGAGGAGTCTCATCTGCTCCAATCATTGAACTTGACACTGCAATCGGATGCAGTCAAATGAGAACATCTCAAGAGGAAGGTTTTGGTAAATCTGGTCTCATAGGGTGGCAGTGGCCCCAGGAAGCATTTAAATAATGTTTAAGGTCCGAGCAACACTGAGGAGTGACAAAACTTCCCTATCCGTGCATACAGGCCTTTCTTCTCAATCAATGGTTAACTGATCGTTTGAGTGCATGTGTGCGTGTGTGTGTGTGAGAGAGAGAGAGAGAGAGAGATTGCTCACCCTAGGCTTCAACAGCTGGCAATCTATGCAAGTCCACTCATACAGCTATCAAGCATCGAATTCCACGATGGAAATGATGGATCAAACAGGCACACACACAGACACACACCTGCGGTGAGAGATAAAAGACAGCTTGATTGCATCTGAAAGATATAATATAAACTCCTTTGGTAGCTCTGTCGAGCCCATGACATTATAAGCAATCATCCCTGTGTGGCATCCTTTAACCACAAAACATCCAATCACACGTCCTGGCAGGAAGTTACACTGACCTGTGAGATTCAAGCCATTACTAAAAATAGGAAGGAAACGTGAGAATTTTTCAAAAGACCCACAAGATGGAATTCTTCATCCATCATATTAAAACACAATTACGCACATAATCATACAAATCAGCTGATTAAAGGGTTTCTGCAAGCTATAGAAAATAATGATGGTCTACTGATGAAGAATTTCCAATTAGTGTCCGTAAATGAAGCTAATTGAGTACATTGTGTTCAGTGATCAGTGTTAGGTAACTAATGGCAACATAGCTACTTTGTTGAGGGTCCAAGGCCACATTTGCACTGCAAAAATGGTTGTCACTTCTCCTGTTAGAGCTTAATCTTATTCTGTAGGCGGAGTCACTGGCACATGTTTAGGATTGACAACCATATTTACAAACAGGTGTGACTCTTAAAGAAATGTCAAATGGCTTTTCTATTCTCACGATATTTGTGAACAAAGCCTGTATCCATATACTGTCACTAATGGCATAACACCAGAGTTTAATCACAATCAACACAATATTATTTAATAGAGACAGCCACCCTCATTATTTAGCATTCTAAAATAGGACTGAATTTGCAAGAAAATAACGGAGGTACGGAGGTCATTCACAAAAAGTCTGTTTCTCTCCAACATGCTGCACCCGTATGTCTTTTCAGTTGGTAATATTATGTAGCTAAAATGGATAACATCAAACATTTAAACTGTTGGAATTGATGGTAATCAAAAAGTTGTTTTGATTATCATATTTAACATCACCAAATTACACAACTTCTGTAACAGTAATTTAAAAATGTAAAAATTCACACTGTCCAATAGAATGCTTTAAAAAAAAAAATGTTTTAAATGTCAACACTATATATATATTTTTTAATGTTCTATACAACATCAATTAATGCAATAGATAACATGAAATAAATCAACAATAATTTTACAGTACTTTCATTTCCATATATACTAAAACATTTTAAATGAATTATGTATTATTTAAAGTGCCCCAATGATTTTAAAGATTTTTGTTTTGGAGTTGTTTTTATAAGTCTACATGCGTCCAAGGTCAAAAAACACTTAAAGGATTAGTTCATTTCAGAATTAAAATGTTCTGATCATTTACTCACCCCCATGTCATCCAAGATGTTTATGTCTTTCTTTCTTCAGTCGAAAAGAAATTATGGTTTTTGAGGAAAACATTCCAGGATTTTTCTCCATATAGTGGACTTCAACAGTTCATTGCAGTTTCAATGCAGCTTCAAAGGGCTCTACTTGATCCCAGTCGAGGAATAAGGGTCTTGTCTAGTGAAACGATTGGTCATTTTCTAAAAAAAAAAATATATATATATATTTTTTAACCAGAAACGCTCATCTTGAACTAGGTCTGCGATGCGCCACACATTACGTAATCATATTATAAAGGTCACGCGCGATGTAGGCGGAAGTAGCGAGCAAGTGTTTACAAAGTGAACGTGCAAAGAATAAGTCAAACGGCCTTTACAAAAAAAAGGTAAAACAACGATGTCGGACGATTTTAAAGTTGTAGGAGAAAATGCGATTTTTCGCACAACCGGGGTACTTCCGTCTACGTCAAGTGTGACCTTTCTAATGTGATGACATAATGCGTGGCGCATCGCAGAGCTAGTGCAAGATGAGCATTTGTGGTTAAAAAGTATATAACTTTCACTTTTTTTTAGAAAATGACAGATCGTTTTACTAGATAAGACCCTTATTCCTCTGCTGGGATCGTGTAGAGCCCTTTGAAGTAGCATTGAAACTGCAATTTGGACCTTCAACCCATTGGTAGACATTAAAGTCCACTGTATGGAGAAAAATGCTAAAACGTTTCCCTTAAAAACCTTATTTTCTTTTTGACTGAAGAAAGAAAGACATAAACATCTTAGATGACATGGGGATGACATAGAGAGTATCCTCCTTTCCGTGAACTTATTCTGCCCTTATTGGTCAGATGGCCCAGTTCAGTCCATTGTGATTGGTCTACTCTGCACTGACTGTTTAGATGGCCCAGTCTGTTGTGATTGGTCTACCTTTACCACGCATGTCGGAAATGAAACGCCTATTACCATATCTGGTACCATACAAACAGCTGTTACACACAGCAAGAAAGGTAATATTCGAAAAAGCATAATATGGGCATATGAATGTCTTATGAACGAATATGACAATGAACAAGAGCAGGATTTATAAATACTAATATAGATTAATTAATGTTGTTGTTTATTTTTATGTTAATGAACTTAATCCTGTTATAAAGGGTTACTAAAAATATTCTCTGCAATAAAAAGGGGGAAAACAATCTAAAAATGCATTTATATTAGACATATTAGACATTAATTCTTCAGTTTTAGTGCTGTTGAGATATATATGAAATATATTTTTTACAGTGAGCTGTATGCTAAGCAAAATATATTAATAAATCAATAGATTTAAATAATTCATTCTGCAGTGCAACAGGCACACAAACACACACACATTTCCACACAATCCTACAAGCACTGGTGTTTCTCATACAACATCATATAGCATTTCAGAGTGTTTGTGAAACTACAAGTGCCTTGCAGCAGAAAACAAACTCATATCACTCTAATCGACTTGAATGGCTCATGGTTTGTTAAAAAGATTCTCCTGGCATCATGCTAAATTTTCATCAGGTAAGAGAATAACAGATGTACTCTCAAAGTTATGCAGTTATTCACATCTTTAGTCTAGCAGTACACAACTCAATAACACTACCCAGAGGCATTTCTATTCTCGTGCTTCTTCAGCATGTAGATCCAAATACATGCTTCACAAAACATCACATGCAGTTTTAGAAATGCTAAAGATCAATTTCCCAACAGAGTCTGAAGGTTTTCTTCCTGAAATTTTTAGGTATAAATACAATGAATTCATAACAGAGGCCAATAATAAAGCTAAATAATTCTACTGTGTACACAAAAAGTTTCAACCCACGTATAAACCCAGAGGTTCACTACACCATCAAAACCTTAAAGGTGTAGAGCAGTGATTCCCAACCACGTTCCTGTAGGCCCCCCAACACTGCATATTTTGTATGTCTCCTTTGTCTGACACATCCAATTTAGGTCTTTCATTTCAGAGCTGATGATTTGAATCAGGTGTATTTAATTAAGGGGACACGGAAAACATGCAGTGTTGGGGGCGGAACCCCTGGTGTAAAGCATATATTATATAATGGATTGAATTATGTCATATCAACTACATAATGTTAGTAAAAGGTTCTTGAGTCAAATTTTTTAAGAGCTGTGCGTGTAAACCCCACTCCCCTGATCTCAAGAGGCGCTCTAGCGACTTATATGGGTCAATGACCCATAATGAATTCAGTTAAAATTTGGTTTAAATGCATAAAAAGAGACCGTATATATGTAGTACCTCTCCTGTGCATGTACTCAATTGAACTTTTCAAAAAACAGTTATTTGCAATTTTCTGTTATTTAAAGTGTCGAAATATCATGTGGTGCGACCGTCTGACCATAACTTCTGTTTTGGAAATATCTTTGAAATTACTCTAAATTTATTTAAATTCATTTTCTGCCCTAATTGGCATGATTTCCAACATGTTTTGTAATCCTGTACAAAACTGCAAAGCATTCATGTTTATATTTCTATCATAATTTACAAACAAACTTTGTCCGATGATGTCCGTTTTATGAAATCTCATGTGGTGCGACCATCAAAAAATGACCACTTTGGGACTTTCATGTTGAAATCCATTCAAAGACAGGACGTTGCATCATATAACAATTTGCGAAAGACCCATGGAAGCAGCGAGCAGGTTTGTAACTCTAAAACCTGGGAATTGGGAAAAAAATAACCTTTTTAACGGCTGTATGTATTTCCCACATTTGGATATCATGTGGTATGACCTCAAAAAAACTATTAATATTTCTGCAACTATATACTTTTATTAAAAATTTCATAGTGACCTTTTGTGGGAAGTTAGCTTGTTTTGTTTCAGTGGCCAATTCTGTGCCTGTAAATTTTGACTGAATTTGAAAATATCATGTGGTGCGACCAAATATCATGTGGTGCGACCACTGCAGTGTTTTATAAAAATATTTCAGATAGTTTATCTTTGTATAGTACAATATGAGAAAAAATGTAAAACAAAATTGTTTAGAGCATGTAATTTGGTTTGTAGCTTAAGTATGCATTTATTAGTCATTTATTGTTTATATAGTTATAACTATTTCAATCTATTTTACCAGATGCCACTGCCAAGCAAAAACCGCTGGCCATAAACCCGCTGGCGTTTTAATTTAAGCCTAATGTGTCCTTGATGAATTAAAGAATTAATTAATTTAAACTTAAATGACAGTCAACAAATGAAATGGTGCGATGTGATTTTTTTAAATATAAAAAATGTTTATAAAATTTGTGTTCATGAAAATTCTGTGAAATTTTAATAAAATCAGGTTTAAATCTATTTTTTTTATAAAATTGATTGTTTATTGATCTCTTTAAATATATTTTTAATTAATTTAAGGTCTTCGTGTCATTTGGAGTGACCACACATCATGTGGTGCGACCAGTAATAACAATAACTGTATTAAATTAAAAATTAAAAATCTAATTTCTGTGGATGAAATATGAATCACTACAGTATGCTTAAGTGAATGGTATTTTTAAAACATTTTTATCGGTTTTATACGATTTACAGGAAAAATAAGTGTTAACTACTTTAAGAAGGCAACTCTGAAGTTATAGAGCAAAAAATATAAGGCCATTCATAACATAATCTCAAATGAACTGCAAATACTTTGGTTTTAAACACTTTAATTACTGAGAACATGTTAAGGAAATTAATTAATTTTAAGATAAATCACGGTTGCACCATATGACATTTTTTAAGGCTATGGCTAATACATCTAGATAAAAAAAACTAAAATCACTTAATTTAAAATGTTAATATGAATTTATGTGTACACAACATTCTTAATGTTTGAACAATTGCAATAGATTGACCCATATAGAGATAATAGAGACTCCGCTCTTTAGGCTCCTTGTTAGAGTGCCCGACTGCCATGCCGGCGGACCCAGGTTCGAGTCCCGCTTAGAGCAAGCGGTTCGAACAGGAGGGGCTACATTTACAACTCCTATACATGCATCTGTGAAATATTGTGAAATACTGAAATACTTTGTTACACTTACAGGCTTCAGGTTTACATTAGAGCCCAATCTTTCTGTATTGGGAAGGAAGTTCAGAGTTCTGAAAGTTATATCCAACTTTTATTATTTCAAAAGTTAAAGAAAAAAATAATTTCTAAGATATTACCCCTTTAAAGGATTTGATATTAAATTTCAGACACACATAGTAGTCTGTAATCTCACTACACTAAGACACACACCAAAACTGCTGTAGCCTCAGAAATAAGCCTAATTTTCAAAAGCCACAGAAGAATCTTACACAAAAAGGGGAGCTTAATACAATCCTCATTAAAATCTCTGACAGGGAGTTTAACCTACATTTAAGCTTCTCTGGAGAACAGGTTCTTGGCATTAACAATTAACATTTATTTTGTTGTAAAGTAGTGAATTTGCTAGAAGAAGGAGATGTAGAGTGACAAAAGCGCATATTCATATCCTCTATAAAAATCATATAGTATACATATTTGTTTAACATAAAATCATAAAAACTTTGCAAACTGTGACTAGTAAACACACTGAGTCCTCCTGAAGTATTATGACTAGTACAAAGCCAGCCACACAAACACCTATTCCACCAAGAGACACTTCCACAACCCAACACATATGCTTAAAGCATTGCTGTCCAATCTACACCCTCACAACTCTGTCAACATCCTCACATTTTAAATGGCAGCTTTACGATAGCGTGCATGCGCATATGACTCTATCCAGCCCCTGTGGCTCTCATCTGCTCTAAAAATTAAACACACTCATTAAAATCATGTTTGTATTGAAGTCAATGTGCAACATAATTACAGCTGAGAGACATACACCAAGCACATGAGTAATATCCCTGCCGATCATCCATGTGTTGCTCTTAGCGCTCCAAGACAAGCTATACCAATAATATCAGTGTATTGTTTTGGAACTACAACCATCATCAAATAGAAAAGAAAAAAAAAAAATCTGTCCCGATGCATTCACCAATTGTTTTGCTGACTGCATATACACATACCTCCCACAGCAGAGAGAGCTGAAAGCATGAAATAGCTTTCTAACAAACAGAACACAGGCGGTTTTTGGTGTTGTGTCGTTCTTCACGGTTCACAGTGTTGGAACTGAACAGTGGTTGAGCTGTGACCTGTAGATGAAAAGAGTCTTTGCTCCATACAAACATATTAGCATGGACAAGGACAACTGGTGGTCATGCTGAATTCACGCTATTATGCATCAATTTCCTTTAAAACCAACAGCAAAAGAGACTGGGGGGAGGGGGGGGGGTGTTTAAAACCAATTATCATTCCGTTTAACACTTGAAAAGTCATCTAGAAAATATTCTATGCTTATGTTTTTTTCAGCATTCAAACAATTTATAACTGGACCCACATTTACTGTGTTCTGTGGGATTTCTGCCCATTTTATGGTCTGCCAGGTTAAAAAAAACATCAATTATAAAAATAAAAAAAATTAATGAATCTGATTGCTTAGAAAATAATAGCTCACCTCGCACCAACAATCTACAACCTCACTTATTTTCAAAACAAATCACACACGATCCTAAATAATCAAACTATAAATCTAAAGTGCTAAAACTTTTTCATTCCAAGGACCCCCAAATATTTAGCAAACATAAAAGCAGATATGTAATTTTATGCATACAGACCCATTTTTATTGTGAGAAAATAGTGTGAAAGAAATATGCTGTTTGTTAAATTAGCTTTTATATTGTCTTTGTACTGAAGCCAAAGTAAATTATTAAAATATGGAAAATATTTTTGACAGTGTATCTTTTTCCACCCACAATTAATGTTAGATAAAATGCAAAAGAAATATTTTCAACTCAATTATTTGTACAACATTTAAAATAAGGAATAAAATTCAAAAATAAAATTTTTTTAAGCCAATAAAACTATATTCCCATTTTTTCACAGTAAAATACAAATATATATATATAAAATTATCAGAAATTATTCAGAATCAAGTTAATTTTAGGATTTCTGAGAAGAATAAAGAAACCATGTTACCGAATTTGAAAAAAAATAATTTGAAAAATGTTTGAAAAAAAATGTTTTAAATATAATTAATTAGTTTAAGTAAACAGGTTAACTTAGACATGCATAAAAATAAAAATAAAACATTCAAATTACTTAAATTTTCTCCAGACCTCATTTTGAAAAACACTTTAAACCACAGATAAACTGTAGTGTCACATTTTCCTTTGAATTGTCTTGTTTTGGGCTCATGGCCAAATGTGTTGAGATTCCCGGGACACATAAAGAACCAAAAGACAGAAAGGGGCTGATGGGAAAGATAGCCAAAGGTCTTCCCACATTCCTTTGCCCAAAGCAAAGCTTAAATTTCAACCTAAACTCTCAGACAAGGAAAACAATGATCTATTTAGTCAGAGACTCGCGTTCAACCATTTAGCATTTGGGTATTGAACATATATCACCGTTAAAGAAGGTTCCACTGAAACCAACATGACGACAAATAAACAATTGACACACTGTTTGCCTGACTTGACTCACAGACACTTAGCGTGAGAAATGCGTTTAGCCTCAACCTCTTAATTACCAAAGCAAGTAAACATCTGGTTGTTCCGGACACGTTTATAGGAAACGGTAGCGTTTACAGGCGAGATGATTGCAGAAGCCGGATTAACCCTCGTTCTGACAGATGTTTCATAAGTGTTTGGAAATAGCTATGATTGCCGTCAAAAGCAGCAAAATGCAATTAGCCTGCTAATCAAGGAGCCAAAACTGTGGCGGAAGTCATCTACGGCAAACGCGCTGTGTCCAATTATTTACCTCTCCTACATTAATGCTGACAGATAGTACTAATGAAGCCAGCACCACAGGCTGTGAGTATGTGTGTGTGACGGAAACAGAGAAAGTGAGAGAGGTAATAAGCCTTAAATACGATTAGTGGGACGCGTCTCATAAAGATGACCCATGGCTGCAGAGACTCCATTGCACTGCACTGCAAATAAAAGCAATCCTGAGGCAGGTGGTGAAAAGACTGACATTATGACACCATGATAAACACTAAAATAATTAGTGCTGCTTGCTTAGTCATTATCATGGATGATAATACCTCATTACTATTATTATTGCTCATACTGAGTGTTAGGGATTTGAACAAACCCCTAATCCTAAGTATTAAACCTCATAACTCAGCCCACATTGTTTCTGCATAAGAATTATACCTCAAATCATGTGGGTTGTTGAGGAGAGCTGTGCTATTAATTTTATAAGGGATCAGATACAA
>RJVU01053773.1:3382730-3399664 GCA_003731715.1 Anabarilius grahami
CTTTTGACAGTAAGCAACTACCTAGCAACATTCAACAACCAACTAGTGTGTAGTATACATTACAGTTTGCCCTTGTAATTTAGCTACCGATTAGCACATGATTTCTGGCACACTATGTTGCAACTGCAGGTTATGTGAGTTCGAATCCAGCTCGCAACTTTTCCCAATTCAGTTTCCTCTCTGTACTATCCTGATCATTTCATCTCCTCAATCTGCTCCTACACATATCAGGAGACCGATTTCAGAATTGTGCAACCGATGTGTGTTTTATATAAATCATCTGGATAACCGAACAAGAAGTGATGCTTTTCATCAAGAAAAACATCCACTTTAGCACATGCATCATGCTCTCTACTGCTTTTATACAAAAAGAGTAAACACTCACCATGGAAAACAGTTATCTGTCCAGAGTGGGAGTGGGTACACGGAGCGTGACGCACATTACAACATGTGTACGCACTGTTTGACATTGAAGATGAAAGCATGTATCTGATGTATTTCAGCGAGACAGAGAGAGTGTATGCAATGAAAGACAAAGAAGGCAGTATGCATTTCCATGGGAAACTTTCTACGCAGTGTGCAATCTTTATTTACTTATTAACAAACAGCAAACAGTCCGTGAGTTTACTCTGTCAGTGAGTGACAAGAACAGTTTGAGTCAACAACAGAATGCAGGAAGGAAAAGAATAGATCTAGATCAATCAGACCCTCATAAGCCAGAAAATTCTATAAATAAAAGCCAATCACTGATTCTTCAAAAAGTGAAAAAATAAAGGCTTGAGAATTAAGGATTAATCTGTTATTAATCTATTCAACATGTTCAGAGGTTTGGTCCTGCTGCTGCTATTTTCTCACAAGATGTGTATTTTCCTTTGCTTGTCAATCAATGTGGACATGGTAAAAATATGAGATGGGAGGATAAATTTTCAATGTTTTTGCGTTCTCTCACAAAAGTTTAGTATTCCCCTGAGAAACTTTTGTGCAACCCCAAAAAACTTTGTGTTTGCTCAAACGCAAAGTTTCTTGGGGGAACGCAAAACATTTGCATAAGATTGCAAAAGCATTGACAAATAATTCTCCCATATTTTTTTAATCATATTTTTTCCTTCATCATGTCCCTTTAGGAGCTCCGTATGTGTCAACATTATCAGACAGATTGTTTTTCTAATCAGCAGCACCGACCTAAAATATGGGGAATTTTCTAAAAATCTCAAAAAATGTCATTTTCAAGTTGTGTCAAGTTGACATCATGATTCTGACACTAACTAACCAACTAAACTAAACTAAACTAAACTAAACTAAACTAAACTAAACTAAACTAAACTAAAACAACTAACTAGCTAAAACTCAGCCTGTGGCATTATAGCAAGAGAAATATTAAATAAGACCTTCAGGGTGAAGGGTGACATTAAAGGTTTAGTTCACTTTCAAATGAAAATTACCCCAAGCTTTACTCACCCTCAAGACATCCTAGGTGTATATGACTTTCTTCTTTCTGATGAACACAATCGGAGCAATAGGAGATATATTAATAAATATCCTGACGCATCCGAGCTTTATAATGGCAGTGAATGGGATCAATGAGTATGAGCTGAAGAAAGTGCATCCATCCACCATAAACGTACTCCACACGGCTCTGGGGGGTTTATAAAGGCCTTCTGAAGTGAAGTGATGTGTTTGCGTAAAAATATCCATATTTAACAAGTTATGAAGTAAAATATCTTTTTTTTTTTTTTTTTTTTATAATTTGAATATGGAAGGCGCCAAGGCGGTCTGGCGGAAGCTAGATATTTTACTTCATAGCTTGTTAAATATGGATATTTTTCTTACACAAACGCATCGCTTCGCTTCAGAAGGCCTTTATTAACCCCCTGGATCCCTGTGGAGTATGTTTATGGTGGATGGATGCACTTTCTTCAGCTCATACTCATTGGTCCTGTTCACTGCCATTATAAAGCTCGGATGCGTCAGGATATTTATTAATATAACTCTGATTGTGTTCATCAGAAAGAAGAAAGTCGTATCCACCTAGGATGGCTTGAGGGTGAGTAAAGCTTGGACTAATTTTCATTTTAAAGTGAACTAATCCTTTAAGCAAATAAAATGGTGCATTTGTTAAGAACATTTGTGGTGTTAAGAACATTCATGATAATCTCTGATAAGTGAAATTGTTGCTTTTTTAGAAACTAACAGCAGGTATGGGTTTGTTATGTCTCATGTCTCAAGAATCGGTGCAATATTTCACCTACTCAATTCATCTATTGGGGAGCTACTTAGGAGTGTGTGAGCTCCATTGTGCTAAGATCTTCTGTTCTGTAGTGGTGTTATTTGTGGGCAGGGTGAGAGCTTTCTCACTGTGACATTTAAACCAGGCAGTGCATTGAGTCCTGCACTCACTTTAATTGAAACAGATGGAGAATCTAAGGCACAGCCACAGGGCACGAGCTCTGAGCCTCTGCACACACACACACCACTATACATTTACAATTTTGCCTGTATCTGCTAAGACAACCATCACAATTACTATTGCTCATACTTGATCCCAAACATTACGTATTAAACTCTGGCGCAAAATTGTCTCCTGCAATGTTTGCGCTATAGAGACATGAACAATAATTCAAATGATGCAGCTTGTTGTGCCATTACTTTTATAAACAATATAATTTACGATTTAAGCATGGCGGACATTAAAAATGAGGGAAATAATCTAATAGACTGACATTGAAGGAGTGACTTGAGCAATATCTAAAGACCAGAATATGTTAGAGACTAAGCCTGGTAAAATAACTAGAATAGACTAGAATATAATACAGACATTTTGCCTGGTAAAAAGTAATTTTCTTCAGGATAAAAAAAATAAAAAATCTAAATACACAAATAAATCTAATCGCCTGGCAAATAAATAATGGACAACAAAACAAAAACTTTTGAAAGTAAGCAGCCACCTAGAAATCAATGCCTTAGCAACCAGCTAGTGTGTAGTAGACATTACAGTTCTCCCTCAGAAGTACATGGCAGATTATCTAGTATGCTTGTAATCAGATGTTTTTGGCACACTGACCTGCAACTCTTATGCGGTTTCATTTTCTTCAGGTTGAAATCTAGAATTTATAATAATATTTAATGTTTATTTCTAACCATTTTTAATACATAATTTATTACTAAATCTTTCAATAATTAGTTTGTTTTTTACCCATCAACAACTTCTTTAATCTTCAAATAACCAAACAGCCAGCTCAAACATTTGATAAAGCAAAAAAAGAGGGTTTTCAGAAGGCTAAACCCAAGAACCATAGAATAACCTTTATTTTTAAAAGGCTAATTTACTTTCTGAAATGCCTGTCCACACTTTGTAAGCATTATAAAACACCATATTAAGGTCTTTTCTAAAATCGTAGCACTTCATTGTCAACAATCACCACCACATCTTCGATGGAAAACTGACTCAAACTGGGTGTTCCAAAGAGAACAAAATCAAATTATAACCACTTTAAAAAAGCACTCAATAACAAAAACAGAAAAAACTTTGAGACAACAGACAACTGAACATATCTGACAACTCTTAAAGAGCAATCAATTGAATGAAACCATACATCACACTTTACCTTGATTACGAGCAGAATTTAAACAGAATAATCCAGAACGTTTGTCTCTTTCCGTTGCAAAAGGTTGTAACTCAGGAGCACAAAGTTCAGGCATAACACGACTCCATCCGCTAACTGACTCCAGTGACCATCCAAGAGAGGCAGAGGAAAGGGAGGAGGTGGAGGAGGAGGTGAGCTATTCACCTGTGGAGCAACGATCAGACAGTGATCAGCTGCAGCATGAGTCCCATTGAGAAAGAGTCGTGAAGCTGGTCTCAGGTCAGTAAGCAGGCCGCTATGAGCTCACATTGCCCTCCTGTGTGTAGCTGATAGCGAGCAGCGTAAGAGGATCCGTACTTAGTCAGGGATGAAAACAATACCTACTCGCTCAGGCTACATCGCTCGATGGGGGTGGTTTATAGGTGGCGGCAGTGTTTTTCGTTACTGGCGAGGGCAGTCAGTGAAATAGACCTGTCATCACATTGCTGTTATGTGAAGATAGGCTTCGTCTTTGACCATACACAAGCACAGAACAAAAGCAACTATATTCAGTCTTTGCTAAATTGCTGTAGTGGGCTGCCAACATCCAGGATGAAATGAAAATATACACAAAGTTTTCAGTTGAGTCACATATCGGTTAATATATCTGAAGTGTTTGTGCTGGCAAATGCGTGTGTGGGAGTGTTGAATGAGAACACTGTGTTTTAAATTTAAATTCTCAGAAAGAATGGTAACGTATACACCTTCATTCATTATACATTCTTACTTCCAGTCCCTCTTTGTACCTGTCTCTCTATGTGGGAGTGTTCGGAGTGGCATACCACTCAGTTGCTGCAGTATGCATTATGTATAGTGTACCATGTACAGTTTGAACATGTTTTGCAAGTATGGAATGCCCAGATGATCTACTACACTTGCTGAAATGTGCAGTAATCTGCCAGAGCACAAGAAATACTGTATCCCACCTTCACTGTATCTCAACTTCATTTTCCAGTGTAATCACTCCATATTTCCAGTGTGCCTCTTAAATCAGAAGCAATAATCAACAGTGAACTTCAGCGTCTCTCTTTGGACTGCCAAACAAAATTGGTAAATATCCTTATTTTCCCCCCACTCCATGTCAACATAAGTTGTATACAGTGAGCTGAAATGCTAGCAAACTCACATCCACTTCAATTGGCAGAAAAGACCGAAGATAAAGCAATAATTCACTTACTAAAAGAGTAAAACAGTAGATTGTTATAAAAGCTTGATTTAATCAATGTCGATTAGGGGTGTAACAATATATCGTGTCACAATATATCGCAATACAAAAATGCAACAATATCATATCGTGGATAGTGACAATATGTGTTGTGCATAGTTCACCCAAAATGAAAATTACTGTGTGAGAAAAAAATCCAAGTTTACAGAGTTACAGAGTTTTAGTGTCAGTACTACATTAAAGCGATAGTTCACCCAAAAATGAAAATTCTGTCATCATTTACTCACCCTCAGTTTGTTCTAAACCTGTATAAATTTCTTTGTTCTGTTGAAAACAAAGGAAGATATTTTGAAGAAAGTTTGTAACCAGGCT
This sequence comes from Anabarilius grahami, assembly GCA_003731715.1. Classification (NCBI taxonomy): domain Eukaryota; kingdom Metazoa; phylum Chordata; class Actinopteri; order Cypriniformes; family Xenocyprididae; genus Anabarilius; species Anabarilius grahami. The sequence continues at coordinate 3,387,891 of RJVU01053773.1, forward strand.
GCTTTGGGCCATTATTGAATTCCATAGTAGGAAAAAAAAAATACTATGGAAGTCAATGGTGGCCCAAAGCGGCCGGGTTAAAACTTTCTTCAAAATCTTCCTTTGTTTTCAACAGAACAAAGAAATTTATACCGGAACAACCTGAGAGTAAATAAAGACAGAATTTTCATTTTTTGGTGAACTATCCCTTTAAACCACTATATAATGTTGAATATAATGTATAATAATGCAATGAGGGAATATTTGTGGCTCCTGATGTTACCAGTAAAAAGTTGCCTACATTATTTTATATATATCTAGTCAGCAGTGACAGAGTGCAAACATATTCATCTAAAATAAAGGTTTCAGCGTTAGAATCATGAATATTTTTATTCTGGTTTCACCATTGTCCTGTGCATTGGGTTACCATTTCCAGTCCCATTTTTTGTTATCCTTTTACCATATGTCTTGGAGTATCGCAATAATATCGTATCGTGACTTCAGCATTGTGATATGTATCGAATCGTGACATAAGGGTGTTGTTACACCCCTAATGTCGATTGAAAATTAATTTTAATTTAATTTAATTTTTTACTGTGGCTATAAACTAGCAGACAATCTGAGATGATGTGCAGCTTTGATGCTTCTAGTATACATGGTGAGATGATAACTGGACACCTCTCGCTGAATTAAACATGCAGCAAAGTGAAGCCATGTGACATTTCAGCAGGCATGTTTGAAATGTTTATCAGTCCATACATTGCACTGTTTAACAGTATAAGTAATAGTATGCAAGTATGCAGCATGCTAATATCCCATCTCAAAAATAGTCCTTGCTCAGTATCTGTCTCTCTCGCAATATGAAAAGAAATAAAAGTTAAAGTAGGGAAAATCATCTCAGCTCTGACAAGACAACAAGAACAGACTTGCACACACACTTCGTGCTGCGTTTATGCTTGCAAAATTAGCTGCTAATTAATGTCCATGTGTCTGCTGGACAGTCATTTTACAGCATGCAGAATTTTATGGACTGTCATAACTCTGAAACGAGATGCATAAAACTTTAACTGGAGGTGATGCTATTCCTTAGATGCATATTAGGCCACAATGACAACAGAGGAGAGGCAAGGACTTTGCGGTATAAACATTGCCACTTAAAACTGTTTAATATTATAATATAAACAGGCACAAATTGTTTTATGCACCCACCCACAAAAGTCTAAAATAAGTATGCAATAAATATGTATTTTACCACCTCTGAAGAAGAAATGTGATATCTTTAGAGAGAACCTATTTCACTGCTAAAAAGATATGCTAAAAAATATATGTACTGTACATATATAATATGTTATCCATTATTTGTGTTCATGATTTATGAGGACACAAATTTGTATAATGACATGGGTATTACACTGGTATTACGACGTAAACATTTTATGAGGACATTTCATACAATGTTTTATTAAAAATGTAAAAATGCAGAATGTTTTCTGTGATGGGTAGGTTTAGGGGTAGGGGTAGTGTAGGGGGATAGAATGTACAGTTTGTACAGTATAAAAACCATTACGTCTATGGAATGTCCTCACTAAAGTAGCAAAACAAACCTGCGTGTGTGTGAGAGAGAGAGAGAGAGAGAGAGAGAGAGAGAGAGAGAGAGAGAGAAAATGGTTTCAGGCAAACATTTTGCAGGCATGGGGTTAAAGCCTACCTCTGTCAGACACGTTTAACTTCAAACAGAGCATAAAAAGATGAAATAAAATATGCATGATGGAATGGAGAGTGAAAAAGAGACCGTTTTCCTGAGATGTCATGAACTCAGGAACAGCGGTTCGATGACATAAGACAGTTCACAGACTCAGTCTAACCTTCGACCCACAGCTCAAACACCCCTGAGAGAAACACTCAGACCAGTGCAGATTAACCTACAATGACCCAGTTAATATACACTCAGAGCCCTGACCATTACCATTAAGGTATTTTTAAAGCAATATCAGTAACACTTGTAGAGTGGAGAAATTAAATGTTCAGAAAGTGAAAAACATTGTTGATTTTGTAAAAAAAAAAAAAAAAAACTGCACCAGAATAACCATTAGGGGGCATAAACTGATTAATGTAATGTAAGTGATAAAGCTACAGTAGCTAGTCAATCCGACTTTAAGCAAATTTACTGGAGTCCAAGTTTAATGAGAAATCCAGGCTACAAGAATGAGCACTGTNTGTAGATAAAAAAAAAATAAATAAAAAAAAACAGCATTTACAACATTTGAAACTTTAAAATAAAATGACATTAAAAAAAAATTTATGTGATATAATATATAATGTAATATAACAAAACATTATACTACATATAATATATATAAGCAATATAAGGTTACACTTTATTTTGATAATCCACTTTAGACATTCATTTAGAATGAAGGAATGAAGTCCTCCGAATTTGTCCTCTGCATTTAACCCATCCAAGTTAGTGCGTACACACATTAGGAGCAGTGAGTAGTGAACACACACACACTGTAAGCCGTGAACACACACCCGGAGCAGTGGGCAGCCATTCACTGCAGTGCCCGGGGAGCAACTAGGGGTTAGATGCCTTGCTCAAGTGCACCTCAGTCGTTTCCTGTCTGTTTTGAGAATCGAACCTGTGACCTTCGGGTTACCAGTCTGACTCTTTAACCATTAGGCCAGGTAGATCAGTATTAGTGGATTAGAGTATTAGACGACTGTGAGGTTAGGTTTAAGTGTTAAATAAAGTGAAAAAAAAATAAAAGTGAAGTGATGTGTAGCCAAGTATGATGTCCCATACTCAGAATTTGTGTTCTGCATTTCACCCATCCAAGTGCACACACACAGCAGTCCGTATTGAACACACATTCTGTGAACACACACCCGGATCAGTGGACAGCTGTTTTTGCTGCAGGTTAGGTGCCTTGATCAAGGGCACCTCAGTTGTGGGTAATGAGAGTGAAAGAGAGCACTGTTCATTCACTCCCCCCACCTACATTTCCTGCGGGTACTGAGAATCGAAACTGCGACCTTCGTTGTGTGACCATCAAAATAAAGTGTTAGCAGATAATAAGCAGATAGTCTACTAACTCTCTGGTAGTTGACATGCAGATGCTAGTGGAAAGTCTAAAGTGGACTATCGAAGTGTTACCTACACTCTAAAAAATCTTGGGTTATTTTTTCTACCTAAGTCCTGGGTTGAGCTGTTTGGGTCATTTTTGGGGTTATTTTTCCAGTGTTTGGGTAGTTTTTGTGTTACCAAGCTCCTGGATCAACCCAGGGGTTGAGTTATTTAAACACAGGGCGGTCTGAAGTTAGCAGTTACCCCGCCGAACGCGAGCCATCTCTGACACAAGATCCAGTGCTGTTACGGTAGAAACAGGACAATAGAGACTGATTACACTTGAATTACTTCTAAATGTTTAATTTTTACTTCTAATATTTGTTAAACAAGCTTAAATGTAGGCAATTATATAATGATGTAAAACGATATAAAAAATGTTATACTATAAAATATGATCGGAAATAAAGGAATTATCATGCAAATCAATGGTTGTGTGAAGTATTTAAACAAAGTTTAGAGGATTTAAAGGTGCCCTAGATTCAAAAACTGAATTTACCTCGGCATAGTTGAATAACAAGAGTTCAGTACATGGAAATGACATACAGTGAGTCTCAAACACCATTGTTTCCTCCTTCTTATATAAATCTCATTTGTTTAAACGACCTCCAAAGAACAGGCGAATCTCAACATAACACCGACTGTTACGTAACAGTCGGGGTGTACGCCCCCAATATTTGCATATGCCAGCCCATGTTCCCAACATTATGAAAGGCATTACACAAGGGCAGAACGTCTGGATGTGCACAGCTGAATCATCAGACTAGGTAAGCAAGCAATAACAACAGCGAAAAATTGTAAATGGAGCAATAATAACTGACATGATTCATGATAACATGATATTTGATATATGTAATAATGGCTCAAAATAGGCAGTTAAAAAAATTAATTAAAAAAAATGTATGGGGTATTTTGAGCTGAAATTTCACAGACACGTTCAGGGGACACCTTAGACTTATATTACATCTTTTGAAAAGGGGATCTATAGGGCACCTTTAAGTTAATCCGTAAATTCATATATGAAGTAAAAAAAAAAAAAAGNCTTCATTCTTTATAAATCTCTCCAACAGTGTAGCATTAGCCCGTTAGCCATGGAGCATAGCCTCAAACTCATTCAGAAATAAATGCAAACATCCAAAATAAATACTATACTCACAGGAATCAATGTATGCATGATGAACACTTTGTAAAGATCCATTTTGAGGGTTATATTAGCTGTTTGAACTTTGTGTTTGCTGTTTAAGGCAGTCGAGAGCTCGCGGAGGCGGGGAGCGGGAGATTTAAAGGGGCAGCGCGCTTAATCGGTGCATATGTAATAATGGCTCAAAATAGGCAATTAAAAAAATTAATTAAAAAAAATCTATGGGGTATTTTGAGCTGAAATTTCACAGACACGTTCAGGGGACACCTTAGACTTATATTACATCTTTTGAAAAGGGGATCTATAGGGCACCTTTAAGTTAATCCGTAAATTCATATATGAAGTAAAAAAAAAAAAAAGCTAGTAGGCCTATTATAGTAAAAATGAATCAACCCATTATGCTGGGTTAAATAAACAACCCAATTTGCTGGGTAAAATTAATCCAGTTTTCAACCCAGTGTTTTTAGAGTGTAATATAATATAACAACATAACATAAGAGATTAAATTATAAACTTGTAGGCAATATAATTTATTATATTGCTTAAGGCAGTTGGTAGGAAGGAAACCAGACATCCATGAGTAACTGTACATTTGCTTTGTGTACAGATTTACATCAGTGAAACTGCCGATGCTTATTACATTTGAATGGACAGAAATTCTGGGCACACAGTCTACACCCCTTTTACACTAATTTCTTTAATAAAGGCTACAACAACTCTCAATGTCCATGTGTCAGTGTTCACACTTGTACACACAATGTACAGTGTTCTGCACTTGTCTATTAGTATTATAGATCTTATATTTACCCTCTCATAAATATGTAAACAAGACAGACACTTTCTGCGTTCAAGTCATCCTGGGTGGTTTCTTAAAGTTCGAAATAAATCAAGTGATTGTGGTCAGAATAAACAATGTAACAAGCTTTCATAATTAAATGAACAAAATTTCCTGACTAAGAAAGGAATATTTTTAAAACTAAATGAGCAAACCAAATGCACATTGATGCTTTATTTTATCATTATTGAGCTGCCACAGTGAATGTTGGGAAATGTAGTTTGGTCACCTCATAAACCAGTAAGCTTTACAGCGTTTTTTCATTAGTAGTGCATAAAATGAATAACAAACTACATTTTACTATCAAAATGCACAATTATTGTGAATATTTAAAAAAAATTATGATCAATACAGTTTATACAGTTACTGTCAATTAGCATGGAACACAAATAAAATCCAGTTTCCCCCACTGATGATTATAATATTTTAGTGGTGTTTTATGTGCACTCATCTTGCAGCATGTGTGGACCATAAAGAAGAAGAAATTGCTCTAAAATACCTGCTGTAGACCTCCTGTGGTTAACTCAGACACCTCAGAGTGATATTTCTCCCTAAGGACAGAATGTTGATCTACTTCTGAAACATGCTGTGAGTGTGAATGAAGTACCATGGCGAGGGAGATAATCTTGTAATAAACACCATTTACCGTATATAGAGAATTTCACACACACTGACATTTCATGATCCTTTTGGACACACAGACACACCACAGTGTGTGCAACATGTAATGCTCAGTCAATGAAACAATCCTTTCATCCTTTCATTTTACACATATATCCTTACAAAATAGCTGTCATAGTATGCCAATGTACTTCAAAAAGTTCCATGTCCAAAAAGCTTTGGATATCAATTCTTACAAAATAGATAATATCACATGGTAATACAATGGTTCCTTAAAATATACTATGGTACTTAAATTCATGTACTATGGTATTTACATTCAAGAATGCCATGGCACGTCCAAAAAACATGGTAGTACCATGGTACGCTTTTGTGTAAAACACCATTATCATTTACCACAGTATTACATACAGTATTACCCTTGTGAAAAGGTACTTAAGTATACTTTATAATATACTAATATACTTAAGTGTGAACCAAAAATAATGTTTTCAGACATTAATTGCATGGTAATAGTAATTAAATGAAAATGGTTTATAGTTGTAATTTATACTTGATGCAATTAGCTGAAATTAGTGCTTTTTTGACGCACTTAGGTACTTAAAGGGTTAGTTCACCCAAAAATGAAAATTATGTCATTAATGACGGTTGGCATCCAGCTTATTGGTGCATTACCGCCCCTTTCTACTCCGGACAGTGACGCTGATGACGTGTTATGTAGTGCGCCCGAGCTTCGTTTACAGTCTGAGGGAGACGCACGCTGTATTCAAGCTATTCTACATTGTTTGTATTTGGGTATTGCTATATTTTTTTAAATGGTGCGTAAGTGTGCATGTCGCGGATGTCCTAGTCGCGTCACTGTCCGGAGCAGAAGGGGGCGGTAATGCACCAATGAAGCTGGATGCCAACCGCCGCAGAGGAAGAAGAAGCAGCATCACTGTGGATATACACAGACCCGGAAGAGAAGACAATGCTGAATAAAGTCGTAGTTTTTCTTATTTTTGGACCAAAATGTATTTTAGATGCTTCAAAAACTTCTAACTAACCCACTGATGTCACATGGACTACTTTGATGATGTTTTTATTACCTTTCTGGACATGGACAGTGCACTGTACATACACTTTCAATGGAGGGACAGAAAGCTCTCGGACTAAATCTAAAATATATTAATTTGTGTTTCGAAGATGAACGGAGGTCTTACGGGTTTGGAACGACATGAGGGTGAGTCATTAATGACATAATTTTCATTTTTGGGTGAACTAACCATTTAAGTATAACTTTATGTAATTTTACAATTACTTCTATTGTGTTTAAATGTGGTTAAATCATACTGCCAAATGTACTGACAAGCATTTAATGGTAAATAAGTACAGTAAAGTTGACATGTCTTTGGTTCCATTTCTTATCTGGGACTCTGTGACAGTCTGTGCATGGCTAGTAAACATCCGAGAAACGTTCACGCTTTTATAATCACAAACACAATCCAATCATTTCTTGTCAAGGTGTTTGTTTTTCCCATCTGAGTTCCCTAGAGAAGCACATTTCTATTCCTCTGTTCACGAATCCACTGTCATTAGAGAATACACATTTTCCTCACGTCCCACAGTGTGTTTTGTTTTACTATTCCACACACACTAACCTGCGGGAACAAAAAACTGACAGCGCAATGCTAACAGTCCCAATTGCTGCAATGGCAATGACACTTGTCGCTATGCTAATGTTTACAGAAGTGCTCACATACTGACACCTTTCATACTGACACCTGAAGATGGAGTGAATAAGAAATTGGGTGAAAAGGGTGAAATGTTGAACAGCAAGGAGAATGGGGCAAGGTGAACAAGGGGACTATTGCTGTTATCGAGTTGGAAAGGTTGAAATTGAATCAGCATTGCTACCAATGGAATTGATTCTCAGATGAGGCAGCTTTAGGATACAGTGAGAAAGAGAAGGCAAGAGAAAATGAAAGTTGGCGATACTTGAATAAGATAGATTAATAGAGGAATATTTTTAGGATAGGATACTGCAATAATTTGCAGATACTTAATCCTATTAATCTTTCTGAATACAGGTAAGTTGGAAAAGATATAGTAATATGCACAAAAGTGGAAGTCTCTGTAGATATCTATAGAAGATCCCTTCACTTGACAAATGCATTTACTTGGAACGTCCTACAACATTACACACAAAACAATACTTGAATCACAAATGAGAGGTTGAGTATAATGCATAATATATAGTTTATAAAATAAATTATCATATGGAATATTTCCATCATATCATCTACAGTGGCATAGCGCAAATCCATGGGGCCCCCCGTGAACTGTCTGTGGCTCCTCTGTAAATATATAAAATAGTAGAATAATATAATACTAGTATTACAGTATATTATAATAGTTATACAGTATATTTTATTTATTATATATTTTTATAAATATTAATTACATTTTGTTAAATTTTGTTTTGTGGGGTTAGGGGATAGAAAATATGATCAATGAAAAGTCCTCAAAATGACGAGTGTATCATTGTGTTTGTGTGTACGTTTTTGTGACATATCAGGACACAAATGTGTATAATGACATGGGTATGACATATTACAAAAAGAGGTGACTTATGAGGACATTACCCATGTCCCCACTTTTCAAAAGGCTTATAAATCATACAGAATGTGTTTTTGTGAGAAAGTGATGGTTAGGTTTAGGGGTAGGCGTAGTGTAGGGGGATAGAAAATACGGTTTGTACAGTATAAAAACCATTACTCCTATGGAATGTCCCCACAATTCACAAAAAACGAACATGCGTGTGTGTGTGTTTGTGTGAGTGTGTACTGCTTCCGCCATCTCTCTGGACTGTAGAGGATGAGCAGAGACATATCCCAGTGTTCTGCTCTGCTGGTCTTAATGAGCTTAGATTTTGTTGCTGAAATCTCTCTCTCTCTCTCCATATCTCCTCTTTCACATACACATACAAACAGGATGACAGTCCGACACCAAAATTAGCAATAGGAGGTGAGCAGCATGTGTTCATTTAAGAAATTAAATGAAAATCTATTTCCCCCCATAACTTCCCGTCTCTGGTTTTTATTCAAAGTGAGGAGACCGGAACACCGACTTCCTGTTGCTTTAGTTTTACTATTCGGTTGTTAAATCTGACGTCACGCTGCAGCGCTTCCGTGTCCAAATGCTCTATCTCATACTACAAGAAAACAATAAACAGTGCTAATATACACACATGATGTGGTGTAATACTACCAAAAAATTATAATCATAACCTTTATCTCCATACCAAAATCCCAGATGGCCAGACAGTGATTCATCTTTTATAAATCGTTAATATATTAATGTCTGCGACGCTGTGAGCATGGAGACTGTTGTGTAGACTAAGTATTTTAAATGTTTAACTTTAAAATGTTAAATGTTTAATATGAATAAATAGCGCTCATAAACGGCCGTCGAGATGGCCTTGGACCCAGAAACAGCGTTCCTTACTTAACAAGCAGATATCACTACAGTGGGCCAGGTTGTAAAACGGAGTTCAGATTAAGAAAGGGCTTAAAGATATTTTTGGATGTTAGCTTTTATAGGCTTTTATAAAACATAGCGCTCTTCATAGCACTCTTCATGGCCATTGAATAGATAAATTGAAACCATTTTACCAGATGAACCGGTTAGATGAAGTCCGGCTCTAGGGCTGGGCGATATATGGCATGCGATTGTCACGCGCATTTCGTCAGTAAAGCCGGTTCCCTGATTACCGCTAAATCGTCATCACCTGCTTTCAAATGCAGCGGCATTTAATAGACAGAGCCGTAGATCACTGACAAGTCACGCAATATCGCGTTCATATCGCAGATGAATCGCCTTCGATAATGAACGCGATATTGCGTGGCTTGTCAGTGATCTACGGCTCTGTCTATTAAATGCCGCTGCATTTGAAAGCAGGTGATGGCGATTTAGCGATAATCAGGGAACCGGCTTTACTGACTAAATGCGCGTGACAATCGCATGCGATATATCGCCCAGCCCTATCCGGCTCCTACGTCAGCATCACACGCATGCGTCGTGCTGCTCACATGAACAGCTTCGGCCATAATGATTCAACGTTCTGACGCAGAACCCGGAAGTGCTGCACTGTGTTTACTATGTCAACAGCGTAGGAGAATGACAGGGAAGAGAAGAAATTGTTGAATAAAGTCATTATTTTTGTTTTGTTTTTGCACACAAAAAGTATTTTCATCATTTCATAACATTAAGGTTGAACCACTGTAGTCACCTGGACTATTTTAACGATGTCTAAACTACTTTTCTAGGCCTTGAAACCTGATGATTCAGTGATTCAGAGAGCTCTCAGATTTCATCAAAAATACCTTAATTTGTGTTCCGAAGATGAACGAATGTCTTACGGGTTTGGAAAGACATGAGGGTGAGTAATTAATGACAGAATTTTCATTTTTGGGTAAACTAACCCTTTAACATCCCTCAGACACAGTCAATGAAAGTCAATTAAACAATCAAGCACATTTCACAGCTGATTAGATTCTCAATAGGAAGAAAAGCTAAGTATCGACTAATTATCTGTCTGGTTTTACAGTACAGTCACTTTGAGAATATAAGTGAAGGCCGATGTGATTTCACATCAGTAATTCAACACAGATCCGAGTTTTAGCTCAAGGAGGGTGAAGATCAAGATATGCTCTCTCTCTCTCTCTCTCTCTCTCTCTCTCACTCACACACACACAGGTAAATGCACTATGAATAATGAAGGGAGACATGTGGAGAGAAAAACACATCCTTGAAAGAGTGAAGACCTGCTCTCCTCCTCCGTCCTGCCAGTGTCATACTAATGAGACTATAACAATATAAATATGAGTAGACAATACAAAAAATAAAAATAATAAAATCAAGGGGAAGAAAATAGGGAGAGAGCAAGGGTGAAAAACACAAGCTACACCGTGACACCTCTGATTACAAGTGCAGCTTTGCCACAGTTTGATAAATCTCCGGTAATACAATACTTGTTTCCATTAATATGGAAATGGAAGAAAGCGAGGGTTTTCTGTGATCAGATGAGCAGAATGACACACAGCTAAAGATAATAGATGCTGGCATTCAAGATAATAGATGCTGGCAGAGTTATTTACTGGAAGGGTGACTTTGAGTTATTAATAATATTCAACTCCAGTGGACCTGTTGACCTCAAGTTGTCCATCCACTCACACTGTGCCTGTGTACAGTATGTGTGTTGTTGTTTTGTCTTATTCTTGTGAAAATTAGATTCATGTCAACTTCTACACAATCTTTTATGGTAATGTGTTGCATTTAATGAAGTTTTTAATGTTTTTAATTATAATCAATTATCTGTGATCTAGCTAGCATACCGCAGTGTTCCTGAAGTAATGTTACATCAGTATGTAAATTTAGTGTGTTGTCATTTTTCCACTTAAAAATTAATTTGTTTAAAATGATACACTCACATGAGATGAATATAAGCATCCATAATCAATGGTCTATAAAAAGATGAGAAAGGTCCAAACTTCATGGTGGCCGCTTGTTGAAATATTGTTAAATATTCTGCCTCTGCCTCGCTGCTGGTGTTTTGCGTCTCCGTATAGCTTTGTTTTCTCTTACTTTTATTGAATCTCTTACTTTTATTCATTGTTGCTTATATTATTATTATTGCCTACCACATTAATCTGACGTCGGTAGCTTGTAATCTTTGAATCTAAATCGCTGTTACAACGCGTTTGCATCTCGCTAGCTTGTTAACTTGTCATCAGTCTCGCGCGCTCCTTTTTCAACGCGTTCATCAAACAGCTGTGGTAACTCGGATCAGTCTACAAACACGGTGAGTTATGTCATCCTTTCCCAGTGTTATCTCGTGTTCAGTTTGTCACATGTTTAGCATAGCTCTCTCTGTCAGCGACGAGGGATTTACATGTCATAAATGTAGGGAAATAGTCAGGCTGACGGAGAGAATCTCAGAATTAGAGACACGCATCCAAACTTTAATCGAGGATAGTAAGAATGCAGGGGCTTCAGATACTGTTTTGGATGCGACTAGCTTAGTGAACTCTGTA
>RJVU01053773.1:3404880-3416669 GCA_003731715.1 Anabarilius grahami
TAGTGTGATTAACAAAGCTATTGAATACGGATGCCCGAATGTGCGAATATAAAACCAACTTTACCCAAGTCATGAACTCGGAGGTGCTTTATCATGTTCAACGTGCACCCTCCTATGCACGAAACAATCTTGCCGCAAATGTTGCATTTTGGCGAGATTTCGTTCTGTTTAAAAAAAGTGAAGCCACACTTTGGACCGCCGACGCACGCTATCCATGTTCGACTCGCTCGGTTATGCCAACACTTCCGATGGACGCTTCTTCGTTGGTGTTCAGCGGTTTCTTCTTCCAGTCGGCGAACTGTGAATCGAAACTAGGAATCGAAACTAGGAATCGAAATTTAAACTTTTGAACGATTCCGGGAAAATCGAAAAGCTAGTCCCGGTTCCAATCGATACTCGATACTCGATACCCAAGCCTATATCTAATGACAACAATAAATGGAATCCTTGTCAATGACAGAGGGAGACGTCATGTCAGTGGCCACTGCTGTTCAAGAAAGTTGTGGATTACCCTTTGAAACTCCCCAAGAGTGTGTATGAGTGAGTGTGGCTTACAACTGTGGCTTAAGGCTTAAAAGATCTACTGAAAGAGCAGAGAGTTTGCTATGGGATATAGCTAATGCTATTTCATACTTCTTTATTTGGTTTCCTAATAACCTCTCTGTGGGTCTGTCAGGCTTTGAGGGGGAACCAAACTCATCTCTCCCATTTACTCATCTCTACCTGAACCACAATATTAAAACACTACATTTTTACATTTTCTGAAGAAAATAGGATGCTAGGATGCTAGGTTGTTTCTGTGCAATTGCTAGGTGGCTGCTACATGGCATGTCAAAAGAGCTCACCTCAAAGTTTCAAGGCCCTTGATTCAATGAGATTTAAAATACATTATATATATATTGTATTATATATACAAAATACAAATGATATTATATACATATTATACATACAAGATATATATCCTGTTTTGTGTTAAATATCAAACCATTCCTAAACAAGATAACTTAAAGCAAAATTGCATGAAAAGAAATAAGATAATGTTTTCAAAGAATAAATCAGTTAATTGCATGGTTATTTTACAAGCACAGAAAAAAAAAAAATTCAGTGAGTGTGATATCCCACATTTCTTCCACAATGCCATGGTGCAGTTAGGGTTACTACAGTAAATCCATGGTAAATGATGGCGATTTACTGTTGAAAACTCGTGGTACATTTGAACCACGCGTTCAAATGGCAGCACGAGCTTACTAGAGCGAATGCGTTTTCTTGCTGATCGGTGCAATTTATTCCTGGGATGCAAAAAATATTTTTTAAATATTGTATGCTATCACAAAATATTGAATATCCTATGGATAGAAGGGGGGCACAAGGAGAATCTGGGTGGGCATTCCCCCCCTAATCCCCCCCATGGACCCGGCCCTAGCAGTGAAAAATGCCCGGCAGAGAAAATGGACATTTGTAACTGAATCCCATCCAGAAGGCTAATGAAGCTGTCTGTACAGGCAGATGGTACGTTTAATTTGGGTGATGATGTTGGACATGAAGTAACATCTGGAGGTGAGTCGTAGTTTGGACTTTGTACCCTTTCCAATTTACCTCCCCAAGAAGGAGCTAAAGGGGTCAAAGTGGTCAAACTGCCGGCCGTTCAGACACGGCTTGTCAGTTTGCTTCAGACAGTGTGAAGAGGGTCAAAAAACTTTTTTAGCATACAAGATGATACAAGACAGCACAGAGGTCACTGACTCTACCCTGAAGGGGTATATTTGGTCTGCAAGATCATTTTTTATGATGAATAGAAACAAGTATGAATAGTTTATGAACAGCTTAAATCTTCACTTTTTGCATTTTATGCCATTGGAATGCACGATTTTTCTGATAAAATTTGCGATTGACATTAGAGCTGCACGATTAATCACTAAAAGATTGCAAAAGATCGCAATCGCAAAAAAGTTTTTTGACCCTCTTCACACTGTCTGAAGCAAACTGACAAGCCGTGTCTGAACGGCCGGCAGCATGAACTGGCAACGATAGAATATATGGAGAGAAATACACAAGAACTTGAAACTGAAATAGACCCTGACAACAATTTTTTCTCTTCCATTAACAATAATTGTAATTATTATTCACAAGAACAGTACAACAAAAATATTAATTCAGAGGGCAATCTGTCAATAATACACTTTAACAGTAGAAGTATGTACACAAATTTCAATTCCATAAAAGAATATTTGCAATGTTTCACATACCCTTTTAGTNAAACCATCAATGGATGTTGTATTCATATTTTAATGCAGTTATCACATTTACCTAATTTGCCAATAAACCAGTTTTATTAATTGCAATAAAGACGAAGCTATTCGGACTGTTTAAAAACGCCGTGTCTGTAATTTGAAACACACACGCATTTTCCCCCCAGCACTTCAAATGTTATTTTTAATGTGATGACCACAAACATTATTTGTTCATCCTTCTGAGATTGTCCCCATTGTAAAACCGAACGTTTAAAAATTTAGGAAATTCAACATTTGATAGAAAACACTTATTTAAAAATTAAAAAGACAATTACCACTTCAACCAGCAGGTGGCGGCAAAACAGCCATTTCCTCTAATCGTTTTTTACTTAGTTTCTGACTAAATATTAAACATTATAAAATAACGAGGTTTTAAAAAAACATTTTGTCAATGTGAAGTATGAGGTACTCACAAAATCTTAAGCAAAACAATAACTTTTCTTGTGAATGAATGACAGAGCACCGCGCTTTCCCTTTAATCCCAGCAGCTGTCAGTCAGTGCAGCGCAATATCATGATTTCAGCACAATTGTAAAAACACACATTTTATTCAATGAATCTAACTAAAGAGCACAATAAATATTTTATTTTTGAAGCTTTTTTTCACATAAAAGTGTGAAAACTGATGGTTGAATTGAATTTAGCCGAGGAGGAACACTGAGGTACATCTTTATTTATTTATTTTTATGCTGTCTTACGTTTGAATAACTAAATGAATGCTATGCCTGACTATTTAAGCTACTATATTCTGATTATATACTAAGTATTACACTACTGATGCTCAACACACCAGCAAATGACTCTCACCGGAAGTTTTCGAGCTGGCTTAAATGAATGCGGAAGTTCTAAAGAACACTCCGTGCATATAGTCCATTCAAATACCCACGCAATCTTATTGCTAAATGGCAACAATTCGTCTGCGAATTAATAATAATAATAATTTTATTTTATATAGTGTAACTGTAAAATTGCAATACTGATAATTATGGCTGTTTTCATTTGTTTTAATTTACAAAACTATTTATCAAACTATTATTTTTGGCGGGAAAACTGCAGGGAGCCCTAAAAGCTTTTTTGTTGACAACAAACTTTTTTTTATAGGGATAGTTCACCCAAAAATGAAAATTCTATGATCATTTACTCCCCCTTCCAAGTTGTTCCAAACCTGTATACATTTCTTTGTTCTGCTGTACACAAAAGGAAGATACTTGGAAGAATGTTTGTAACCAAGCAGATCTCGCCTCCCATTGACTTCCATAGAATTTTTTTTCCTACTATTGTTGTCAATGGGGGGCGAGATCTGTTTTGTTACAAACATTCTTCCAAATATCTTCCTTTGTGTTCAGCAGAACAAAAAAATTTATACAGGTTTGGAACAACTTGAGGGGGAATAAATGATGACAGAATTTTTATTTTTGGGTGAACTATCCCTTTACGAGCTTCTCATTAAAAGTTAGGAAAGACAGTTGGCACATATTATGTTATGAATGTTATAATTGACTCCAAGCACATGCAGAGATGAGTTTGTGTGGAGCCGCATTTACTGCGAACTGTGGCACTGAAAATACCAGATCATGAGCTGCCTGTGTGTAAAAGAAACACACAGCACATATTTAATTAAATTGAAGCCTCTGAGATTTGATAATCGCACTAAGGCATATCGTGACTTTGGTTTCATTACTATTAATCGTGCAAACCCTAGTATGACTTTTAATGTTTTGCTTTGCAATCACTGTAATTACATTTATTTGGAAGCAAAGAGAAGTACACTAAATAAGCACACTTGATCCGGAGTGATTTAAGTGACTCAAGCGTAACCACACAACCCTGCAAATAAGGATGCATGGTCTCTCTCTCTCTTTTGCAAAAACACGCATATATTAATCCCAGCACCACTGCACACCAGAGTCAGATCTAGAAAATTATCCAAGCTAAGCAGCAAGAACTGAAGTTAGCGGAAATAGCTCTCAACCCAAATGACTCTTTAAACATTAACAAGAGTGTGCTGTTGGGCTTTGTTGCATAACCCCGCTCTGAGCGCCAGAACCAGACAATTACAACCAGAGATTACACTAATGGATCTACGCCACAATATGTAGTGTTCATAGCACTGTGGGGAAAATCACGTCACACTCCCAAAACAAATAATATCAGTAAGAGCCTGAAGCATAGCTGCATGGAATTGTGTACTTGCATAAAATCATACAACAACGGGATTCATTAATACATAATTGCAGGTACAATTAAATTGATGAAATACTGTATGACTCTATTCTGGTTATAAAAATCCTGATCCCCCATGATGCATAGTTTGGTTTCAGTGACTTAAGCAGTCAACCTAACAATCAGCAAAAACTACTAACCAACGGCGACGGAGTCCAGGCAGGTTTCTGCTGTTATCCTAATGACATTATGCGATCAAGAGGCCTGTGTCAATTTGTCAAGAGCTATAGACTGTGACTGAGAACTCACGCCATTTTTGATTACACAATTTCATTGAACGCATTGGTCACAAGTTGGATCTGATGACCTAATGATCCAAAATCAAGATTGAGTCACAAATGCACACAATTAAAAAATAAAAAGCCATGTTCCTGCAAGTGACCGAATGATATCTGGGACATTTCTAGCAATAACGATGACCAACAACTTTCCTAGACTAAATTTAGCGGTAACATTTTGAATACTTTTCAGTCAATAAAGGCACAATATGTAAGATTTTTGGAATAAAATATCCAAAAACCACTAGAACAGTGTTATATATTTTGTTGACTTGTGTACTTACATTATCCCAAATGTTTCCAAGAATGTTTAAATCCAGAGAAATTAGCAATTTTAACCAGGACACAGACCATGTCTGTGCATTAAGGACATCGTACCTACGTTACACTCGGTTTCCGGTTTTATTTTGTAGAAACCATGGAAACACCAAAGATGCTTTAATATATTATATGTTTTATTAGAAAAGAGAACAACTATTTGGATACATTTACAGAAAGAAAACTAATCATTGTTATATAGCTCAACACGTTTAGTCTTATTGTTTGAATCTTGTTTTCATGATTTTCCACGTTTTTATCATGCCTCAGAGACAACACTATTTTGTCAAGTGGCTAACATAACATAATCAGATGCAGCTTTTCAAATTAATTGCATGCCATTTAGCAACACAAGCCACCCAGCATTTATTAATATTATATTCTAATATCGATCAAGCTTACTGCAGTGTGCAAAGAGTGTCTCATAGCAGCCACCGAGCGAACACTCAAAGTAACGTTATACAGCCTGGTCTCATTGTTAATACGTAGATATCAATATGGAACTTTCAAAGACACAAAATGTACATTTTTGTATGTTTGGATAGGTGCTGAAACGTACAATATGGACATATTGGCAGCATTTAAAGGTGCTAAATAGGAGGTTTTGTTTTATACATTTTTGCAATATTACTTGAAACTGTCTTTACTAACTGATAAAAGACTATTTATTAGGTGCACTGAAAGGAATATTATTAATATACATCATCTGTGCACGAGGTAGGGCCTTAAAAACATCAGCCAATTGTTTACGCGATCATCGCGTAAACGATTGGCCCTCTGGCTTTTCAATCACTGCCATAACGTTCCTTGTGAGAGACATGCGCGGATTGGCCCGCTGGCTTGTCAATCACTGCCATGACGTTCCTTGTGAGAGACGCGCGGCTGCGCGCTCCAGTAACTTTCCACACTCTATAGGCGCCGCATGCAATGTTTTTGTCAGGAGACAGAAGTAACAACTGCAGATTATGAGTTACCTGCGGTGAGTCCGACATAATGAATCCACTAAGTGTGTGCGCGGCTTTAAGTCGCGCACACACTTAACGATTGTAAGCCCGATTATGAATGTAAATTGATACTTATGACTGATCGCGCTCAAACGCGTCCAGTCAGAGCCAGTTGCGTTCAGTCTGCGATTACAGTCGGTGTTCAAATTCCATGTGAAAGTATATAAATCTGCTTCAGGAGCAGGAAACAATCGCTGTATGTTGAGCATAGTCTTAGAATGTTTTAGCTAGTCGTTAAATGTGTGCCCGGCTTAATAACACAGCGAATGCCGGTGGTAAACACTCGTGTTCCAATACTCGTGCACGAGTTTTGGGAGGCGTTCCCTCGAAAAGAGCTGTGAAGGAGGGGGGTTGTTCTTACGCATGCGCTCATTTAAAAAAATCAGTCGACGAAAAGATCCTCTGTACCACCTTTAAACGTAGCATTATTATGTTTTTACAGCGAAAAAAGGCAAAATATTTACGAATCTTTATTAGTATAATTTCCCTTTTATCATTTCATAGATAAATGTAAGATCCCTAAACCTCACCCAAACCTAAACATACCCATTTTATACAGAATATAAAACAAATAAAACATAATGGACAAAAATGTGTAGGAAAATGACCATTTTAGTAACAATATAGCATTAAAACAATATTTTAAGCCGCTAATCCTACACTTACCCCTAGACATAACCATTTCTTAAAACTATGTACTGTTCTAGGTACTGGTGGTTAGTGGTTAAACGGATCGTTGTTGATCCGTGCGGATCAAGCCCCACTGATTCGCGGATCAATTGCAAGTTTAACCGCAATAGATTGAAAGGTTATCATTTGCACGTGTTTTGACTTGCTAGTTTACACATTAAATACATATAAAACCATTCCAGCGCTAGAAGCGGCAAAAGATGATTTAATTCGGTATCACACGCCACGCTGTTATGGGTGTGCACAGACACACATACATACAAGGCATGCGCGTGCACACACAAAGAGAGAGAGGTGCGTTTCAGATAGCTCGAGAACTCCAAACTCCTCAGTGCACTTGGATGGACACATTCACGCATTATGTCAGTCAAAATACCTCTCTTGGCAAGTATTCTCGTTAACGCATTCGGTTATGTCTTAATTGAATGAGGTGAGAATTCGGATGTGTATCTATCGGATGTGTGCGTGCATGGGGTCTTACTCTTAAAGTGATAGCAACCTATAAATACCTGCTGTTGTCTGTCATGTAAATCAAACAACAAAACAGCTTTAACAAAGATCTATATTCAATTTATACAGTGAACAGTGTCATTTTATATTTAATTATTACATTTCTATACACGAAAATTTATACTACAGTTAGACCTTATACTTTATTTGTAACTTTATGTTGTATTTTTCTATGCTTGTAATTGGTGTACAGTATTTGTTATTTTTACAGTCTGCTCACTTGCCTTTAATAATGTATTAGTTAGGCTAGTAGTTTCTGCTGTAGTATAGGAGTAGTTAAAGTGGACTAAGTAATAAATGCAAAGTTACCCTCCACCCTCCAATTGTTTTTTTTGTGCTGATCCGAAAAATGATCTGATCCGTGACTTAATAACCGTGATATGATCCGAACCGTGAGTTTTGTGATCCGTTGAACCACTACTGGTGGCGATAGTTTTTTATGGGGTACAGAGTAGAAAGTTATTAATTCATGAAAATATGAATCCGGCTTCTCTCCGTGAAGACGCGCACTCATTTCAAATGTCAATCCACTAAAACACGGCATGTCGCAATCTGTGACGAAGCTGGTGAGGGAGCCAATGAGCGTTCAATATCATTGCCGTAAACCATGTCGTAACACTTCTCGAGGGCACAACTTTTACATTTTAATCATAACGAGCACGGGCTTTGATCGTGACGGTCACTGCGGAGAATGAAGATGAATTTCTCTGAATAAAGGGATGAATTTGGATCTGTTCCTTGCAAACATATAGATTTGGAGTACAGCGAACAAATAAAATTGATGTGATTTGTGAATTTATGTTGTGCTTTGGTGTATCTTATGGTTGTATTGTCAGTCGCTGCATAGGAGGAAACGCCTTCTGTGTCGCACAGCAGACAAACTAAATATTACAAAATGGTTAAACAATTAAAGAAATGTTATTCTTTGTAAGATTTTAACCCTCTGGAGTCTGAGGCTGATTTGGGGCCTGGAGAAGTTTTGACATGCCCTGACATTGTGCTTTTTTCAGTCGTTCATAAACATATTAATGACACAAGTGTCATTACACTGTATTCAGCACAAACTAGGCTACCATAATATGTGAGGAACATGTATGTACATGTTTGTGTTTTTGAAGGAATAACGTTTATGCGTGGTTATTGAAAAAACAAAAAACTTAAGTCACTGAAATAAGGCCAAAAAAATTATATTATATATGTGTTCACAAGACTTCTGGGTATTGGAGGTTGTAGACTAGAGTTTTTGCTTCAAAATGACGTAAAAATTATCCCGCCCACTCGTTCATAGAAAACAATGTAGAGATTTAAATTTTGTAAGACACTTTTTGTCAAGAAAGACAGTATGCATGGAGGTGTGAATCTTCATGAATAATGCTGTGATTCACACCTGAGAAGACAAAGACCCGCATAATGAGCCCTTTCAGTCAGGTAGGCTATTTAAAACCCTCTGATAACAGGATCATATCAGCTGTATTAACGTTAATATAATGTCCACTCTTGACAGAAAACATGATTTTTGTGATCTCACAAAATATAAGTATAAAACAAGTATTATTGCACATCATGTGAAGAAAATTTTGTATAGACCTATTATAGTTTAAATTACAGTACCAGTCAAAAGATTGGACGCATTACTATTATAATGTTTTTAAAAGAAGTCTCGTGTCATCATGCTGTATATCAAAAATACAGTAAAAACAGCAATACTTTGAAATACAATTTAAAATAATGGTTTTCTATTTTAATATACTTTAAAATATAATGTATTTCTGTGATGCAAAGCGTCTAAACATTCATGTATACATGTATTGCCACAGAATTTGAGTCTGAATAGCGCTCGCTCCGTGGGCGTGGCCGAATTAGTGGATAATGAGCTGACTCACGGACGTCTGACATGTCTCTTTTCATACAGATTACATATACAGAGAATTTTTGTTTATTTAAAACCGATTTAAAACCTGACATTTCAACGTTTCTTTAGACATAAGTCTCATTTTTGTGTGATTAGTATTCACTAAGTTACAGTTTATTATGAGAACTATCAGATTGGACTTCGTTCAGAGGGAGACGACAAATCACGCATCATGTTAGTTTTCTTTATTTTGCAAAAAACACATCATTTTGTTTTTTCTCTGAGTGTACATAAATAAAAGAAGACATTCTATAGTTTCAATTGATATATTACTTCTGTCTCTATGACAAAAAAAGGATAAAGTATTTTAAGTCTGTTTTGCTGCAATGTGAGAAAAATCCTGCAAAACGCGCCAACACGTTTCCCGACTCCAGAGGGTTAATAATCTCATCCATGAACATGATTTTTGCCTGAGTCCCATCCCAATTAATTTCCACCAGCTGTGAGGTGAAGACGACAAGTCCCATGATTCTGTGCTCAATCTCAGCGTCATCAAGCTACGCCTTTGTTTTAAATAGGTGACCTTTAGCAGCAAAAATTACATATTGTGCCTTTAATGAATAACTACACAGGAACAAATGAATAACACAACATTCTAGTAACTATACTATTAACTACAAGAAAATCTAATTAACTAATTAGTAAGTAATAGCACTCAGTTGAATGAGGTAGTTCACTATTAGATAATCAGTAACTATTTAGTACCTCCCAGAGGACTAATACAAACTGCTATACTATACAGGTTCATAATTAATGAGATGCACAATGTATAATCAATTCTAAAGTGAAGATCATGGTAACCCACTAGTAATTACTAGTATTACCAAATCCTTCAGAAGGAACTACTAATTATTTGGAACAGTATTCTGAAAGCATGATAAATCTCTAGTAATGACTGAACACTGAAGTCATTGGAAGCTTTTGAGGTTTTTTGTAATTTTTTGGAGAGTAATGACTCAAGTGTTACTACATCCTTCTAAAGGAATTACTAGCCATTTGGAACCGTATTCTAAAGTGAAGATCATGGTAACCAACTAGTAATGACGCAAGTATTTTGACCACTCCCCCTGTCTTTCACTGGTCAGAGAAACAGACAGTCCCGCCACAAACTCACAACATTTGTTGAGCTAATGTCAGGACATTCAAACACAGAGCAATATTTTGATAGCAGCACATGCAGTCGCTTTTTGGCATATGGCTTACTCATAGTTTTCTCTGCATATTAAGTAATATATGATAATATATTTTAAATTACCTCACCCATTCAAGTTTTTCATAAACTGCACTGTTTATAATTTAAATGTTTATCATCTCTATTTAGCCAATAGAGATTTCCAACAGATTTTTGATTATGAACCATAAACCTTGTACAGTGAACTCACCAATACACGATGATCAAGACCGAAAGTCATTCCTCAAACTCCCTTCTCTATTTTTAATCTGTTGGTGATAAAGTCTGTCCCTTCTATTCCTCAGAGAAGCAATGAGTGTCAGAGAGAGAGAGAGAGAGACAGAGAGACTGTTTAGGGCTTATCACACTTTTCCTTCAAAAATAAGTGCTTTCTCTGGCGTTGTGTTGGAGAGAGAACTATTTCCTGATGTTCTCCGAGAGTGAGATTGGGTTCTGTGATGTAAACCCATCCGTTACGATGCCATGTGAGGATTGCAGACAGGAAGTTCATTTTTCTATATGCCACCACACCCTCTCATGTAAGTGAAGGAAGGAGCAATGGAGAGAATGTGTGTATGTGTGAGCCTCAAAGGACAGATCTCAACAGATTGGTCTTTTCCCTTAGACACACACCCCCAACTGAGAAACATGAGTCAAGCAAGACTAAACTGTGATAACATGGAAAACTCCTCAATGTCTCTCTCTCTCACACACACACACACACACACACATATAGCATCCCCTAATGTAACACTGCAATGCACATACCGTCCATGACTAGATTTTGACATTCTCTGGAGAAAATGTGAGTGTTAAGATGTAATAACTAAGATGCTGTAAACAGTAAACAGGACAGGTGCTAAGGTGTTCTGGGTGCTTGCTAGGTGCTTGCTTACTTGCCCAAAGTGTCAACAGCCAAGACTCTACAGCTTTTTTTTTATACTGGAAGGAAAATTTGATTTTTTAGACATACTGTTTAAATTGTACTTTAAAAATTGTCTGATTTTTTTCTGTTCAGACTGCACTTATTTTTGCTAGCACGTCTCCACTGATTTTCATAGTGAAAATGCAAACTAGAGTAGATTCACCATGCATGAGACTTTAGTTCAGTGTTGCCAAGTCTGTGGTTTTCCCGCGGAATCGGGCTACTTTAACACTGTTGCCACGGGTTGTTTTACATGTCCACGAGTTAAAGCAACCCCAAATAACATGATATTTAGCCCCTGGAATGCGAATTTTACCAGGGGGGAGGGTTTGTTGTGAAAACCTGGCAACCCTGCTTTAGTGATGGATGTTTCACCACTGATTATGTTTTTTTCATGAGGGCATCTGAATAGTAATACATTTATCACAGACAATGTAAAAAATACAGAAAAATGTATGCAATATTTGT
>RJVU01053773.1:3416847-3437693 GCA_003731715.1 Anabarilius grahami
TAAAACTAAACCAGAATATTCTTACACCAATGATAAAAAAAAAACACTAAAATAAGATTGTGTATAAAGATTACTCAATACTAATAATAATTATTACTATTATTATTATTATATAATATGACAATAATTTATTTGTTTTAAATATGAACATATCAAGAACTCATTTGCAGGTCATACCATTTTAAAGTATTCTTCACCTAACCAATTTCAAAGATCAATGATGATCAATTTTAATCAGCCTGATTTTGAATCGGGCATGTGAAATCAGATTTCATGCGTTTTATTTCCTCCTCAAAAAAAAAGAAGAAAAAAAGTTGGATGCCAGTCTGAATAAAGTCTTTTCATATTCCTTCATTGAATCTATGGGATGTTAAAAAAAATAAATAAAATTGCTTAGAAAATTTATAGCACACTTCTTAAAAAGCTGCATGATTAGGCATCACAATTGTATGTAGCACATACAAGCAAGCACTTCTAAAAATACTATAAAATATTTGTGCCCACAGACAAGGACACAGGCATAAACTAAAATGTTCCATCAAAGTACAGACCTACTGCTCAGCACAAAGCACTTAATAGAACTGGCCCGAGTACAGAGCCTTGGGGGTTACCCGCTGAAGTACTACAA
The DNA here is from genome assembly GCA_003731715.1 of Anabarilius grahami. Taxonomy (NCBI): domain Eukaryota; kingdom Metazoa; phylum Chordata; class Actinopteri; order Cypriniformes; family Xenocyprididae; genus Anabarilius; species Anabarilius grahami. Next base: position 3,417,476 of record RJVU01053773.1, read on the forward strand.
TAATAACACACACTGACCTTGAAGTCTGTCTGCTTTTTTATTAATCAGTTATGACTTTATTTCCCATGTCTGCAGGAGTCACACACACACACCTGAACTGCAATATCAGATGAAGCCCAAGTGTAATTGAAACTGACTAACTGCTAATATTTAAAGACGTTTATTTAAATAAGTTCACCATCGGAGCGATGGGTATTCCCTACGTTAGTACGTTCAGCACTGATTCCTGTCAAAGTCTTCATATCTACATCTTTAAAAGGTCAGAGTTGTCGTTTTTGTCACATGGCCCTAAAGAATTCCGCCTAGGCTATTCTTCACCCCTATCATACCTGCTGCAGACCCTGTCCAGAGATTTCCTCTCTCTTGCTCTCGTCTCAGAAGCCGGTGTGACATTTTATCACTGCTGTGTCAATGTGCCACTTCACGTCTTGCTCATAGCGTTTCTTTTTTTCCTCCAAATCGCATACTGACATTTCGTCATTTCTGGGTCACCCCGAGCGTCACTCCAATATCAAAGCAATGCTTTTTGCTTGTTCACATAGTGGAGTAACAGGCTAAAACGGTGTCCAACAATAAAACCACCCCAATCATGTGTCACTCTGACGGAGATGAGAGAATTAGCATGTGGTTGGTATGCAGCTGCGTTTCTGTAGGCCAGCTTGTCACTCCAAGTGTACGTTTCATTTAATGTGCACCTTTCAGAGGGTGTCTCCCCTGTCAGCTTTAAATATCATGTGTTTGATACGTCATTTGAGGCTACGAGCATCAAGCTGTCCTGTGCGGTTAAAATTGATTTTGACTGGAATGAAATGAGTGACTATAATGGTGACATGCAGTTTCTCTCAAATGAATTGCCAAATGAAATTGGACATATTGCTGTACAAACAGTGGACATTTTGAAGATTTGGAGGTTAAATCAGAGTTATTTCAACATCGCCTTCCCTCCCATATCCCGTAGTGGCTGATTAAGAGGAGGGGCGCCATTACATAGAAATACTAGAATGTGAGGAAGTGCACCTGTAGTTAATAGTACTTTGTCAAAGCTGCCAAAAAAGTGGGTACTTAGACTTGCTAATGTCATTTTTACTGATCACTATTTGATCATGAAAAGCCAAGTGCCCAAGATGCATTTGAGACGGATATCTCATTTAAACCTCCACAGGCATTAGCATTATCACAGACATGGAAGTGGACTATGTTTGCATCACTGTGACGTCCCAGCCTAGGCTGTGCGTGTGCATGTGATTTGTGTGTGTTTTTAGGTGCCGTTTGAACAAACTGTTGTGATCTCTCTTACAGCTTGGGTTTCATTTGCAAAAAAAGAGACAGTGTTTATAACAGATACAAGGGTAACACTTTATTTTAGGGTTCAATTCTCACTTTGCTTATTAGCTTGCATATTACTAGTATTTTGGTTGTTTATTAGTACTTATAAAGCACATATTAATGCCTTATTTTGCATGAACCTATTCTACATCCCTTAATTCAGCGTTTCTCAAAGTGTGGGGCACACTCTACTGGTGGGAAGTAGAGACATGACAAGTGGGGCGCGACAAACGAGAGGAAATTTGGTCATTTTTGTGCCCATCTCTATTACATTTTTAAACGGTACGGTCTCACATATGGGAAAACGTTCAGAGACGTCACTTAACTGCCAGATTCAAACTGTACTTTTGCGCACTTTGGCTGGCGCTCAGAAGCACTTGTCATTTATCACAACTATGCAGTGTTTTCAACAACATAATGTTTATTTTAGGTTTTAAACATTTAAATATACATAAGTACTAGTAAAACTATACATTTAGAATTTGTAAAGTACACACTGATGTCTATGGAAGCAGCAATAATAATCAATTAAAATATAATTTGCCTACGTGTTTTATTCATATCAGATACACATCATGTAAGTAACTATAAAGTTTACTATTTTCTCCCAGATCACCGGCCACTTACTTACATGATTTCGGGAGAAATGGATGAATTCACGTGCTGTAACTGACAGGACTCTCTGAACAGCTGCACAAACAAACATGGCGGCGCCCATCCCACGTTATCGATCAAGATCATTTATTAACGTTTTTAAACGACAAAGCACACTCACTTACACATACTTGAGAAGTGGAATATCAGATAGTTGATGACATGGTAAGCAAGTTTGTGAATATTTTGAATAAAAAAGGAGAAACTAAATAAAAGCGTTAGGCTACATTTGTAAAGCAAGAAGCGTCGCCATGGAAATGGGAAAAATTCTAAAATAACGGTCGCAGAAAAAAACATTTATATTTATAAAAAATATTTATTTTATAATTTATATATAATAAATTATAATGCAAAGTGATAATATAATTGCACTTTTATTTTCTATATTTGAAAATTTTTAATGCTGTTATTTGATGTTATGTTTTTAAAATGTGATGTTAATAAAATATTATTTTAAATAAATGTCAATATATTTTAACAGTTAATAGTTTATTATCATTTTGTTGGGGCGACTGGGGACAGGTGGGGCTCGGAACCCTTCCCCACCTCCAAAATGGGGAATGGCAGAAGAAGTTTGAGAAACACTACCTTAAAGGGTTAGTTCACCCAAAAATGAAAATTCTGTCATTTATTACTCACCCTCATGCCGTTCCACACCCGTAAGACCTTCGTTAATCCTCGGAACGCAAATTGAGATATTTTTGTTGAAATACCTTGTCTCCGTGAGTCCTGCATAGGGAGCAATGACATTTCCTCTCTCAAGATCCATTAATGTACTAAAAACATATTTAAATCAGTTCATGTGAGTACAGTGGTTCAATATTATTATAAAGCGACGAGAATATTTTTGGTGCGCCAAAAAAAACAAAATAACGACTTATATAGTGATGGCCGATTTCAAATCACTGCTTCTGGAAGCTTCAGAGCGTTATGAATCAGCGTGTCGAATCAGCGGTTCGGAGCGCCAAAGTCACGTGATTTCAGAAGTTTGGTGGTTTGACACGCGATCCGAATCATGATTCGATATGCTGATTCATAACGCTCCGAAGCTTCCTGAAGCAGTGTTTTGAAATCGGCCATCACTAAATAAGTCGTTATTTTGTTTTTTTGGCGCACCAAAAATATTCTCGTCGTTTTATAATATTAATATTGAACCACTGTACTCACATGAACTGATTTAAATATGTTTTTAGTACATTAATGGATCTTGAGAGAGGAAATGCCTAGGGATGGGTACCAAAACCCGGTATTAAATTGGCCCCGGAGATAAATTTTGAAAGACCGGTGTATCGATAAGCTCTGACGTTAACGGTTCTGCTATCGGTACTGGAGAAATTATGAAGAAAATACACGTTCATTTATTATTGCTATATAGACATTATCTTGCAAATTCTATCTCACCAGAGTCGCCAGCTGTGTCTGTATGCAATAATATTAGGACATTTGTCTATGATGCATTTTTGCTTTCGCAATCCAGAAGAGAGGAGCTACAGAGCGCGCAGCCGCTCACATGAAAGCCCTGTATAATATGGTGACGATTGAGGAGAGAACTAAACAACTAAACGTCTGCTTACACTTTAGGCCTGTTATATTAAGCTAATTTTATTTTTGGTTTCGATGTTGGCTTCCAAGGATCAGACAGAAGATATCTGAGGTAAAACTATTAAAAACTAGTTTCGTCTAGCACACCTGTTCGCGTTCTTCCCTAAACACAAACTTAACGTCAGAATCAGCACAACCGGTGATTGTTGTAAAATGCTGCCTTTACTGTTGCTAAATTGCAGTAAACGTTTGATAATTATTATCAACGTTTTAAAACATTGAAAGCACAATAATAATAATAATAATAGCAAGAGACGCTTTTCCTCAGGCTGAATTGTGTGCGCGCGCGCGGGCGCTCCAAAACGGATCGCAAATAGACAAATTACACTTTGGGCTTCAGGTGCACGTCCAAACGATCAAATACACACTAAAATATGTTAAAATGACCGCATTGGAGCGTGTTTAGCTACTTAAACGTAGTTTATATCGTAAGTGTACATGAACAGCTGGGAGAAAATCCGATGTGTGTTAATATCTATTGTCTTAAAGTGACAGCAGTCACCTTCTGACGATTATGCCATCAAACAACAAAATACAAAGAGAAAATCACTCACAGCTCCTCTTCTGAATATAGTTAGCTTTAATAAGCATTAATCTATTAATTTATACTGTGAAAACCATGCAGTGTTATTTTACATTTGGTTACTTTACTTAATTTCTTTTATAGGCTAGGCCTATATTACTTACCTGAACACATGAACAAATGAAAGCACTTTATTTCAATTATATCTTTGTTTTATTGTATTTGTCGGTTTGTTTTACTTTGTTTCTTTGTTCATGTTCTTACTGTATCTTATATAAAACACCAAAAAAATGCCGGACACTATATAATATAAAGCTGTTCATGTTAATTCAGTTTTATATATATATATAATATAAAAAAAAAGTACCGATAAGAATACAGATAAAGTACCGGATCGATAAGCAGTTTCGGTAAGAGTAGTAATACCGTTAAAACCTCAACGATACCCATCCCTAGAAATGCCATTGCTGGCTATGGATTTCATCGGATTTCAACAAAAATATCTTAATTTGTGTTCCGAAGATTAACGAAGGTCTAACAGGTGTGGAACGGCATGAGGGTGAGTAATAAATGACATTATTTTCATTTTTGGGTGAACAAAAACTTTAATCCTACCCAATACCTAAATTTGAATGCTACAAAAACTACCTTACTAACTATTAATAAGCAGTGAATTAGGAGTAAATTGAGGCAAAAGTTGTAGTTAATAGTGAATATGTATTCCCTATACAGAAGTGTTACTGATACAAGTAGTAAATACATAAAAACAATAATAAATACCATAAAAAATGTGATACAGTGCTACTTTTTTCAGGATTCTTTGAATAGAAATTTATTAAAAGCATTTATTTGAAATCGAAAACATTTGTAGCATTATAAATGTTCCTTGTCGTCACTTCTGATCAATTTAATGCATAATAAAACTATTTTCTGTTTAAAAAAGCTAAACAGCATCAACAAATGTGGCGTCCTACAATGAGCATTATAATGAGAGTAATCCATGCATCTGTAAACTGCACTGCCAACTGGATTTATTGATAAACTATTATATCAGGCTGGTAATTTGCAATCCTTGCTTTAGACCCTTTTAATTTGGATTTGATACATTCAAAGGCTCAAGACGTCAACCACCAATCTTCATTACCTGACAAATCTCTCTGATACTCCACATCAGTTTATTTTCACCATCTAACCATCTTGTTTACTCCTCATTTTCAACATTTAGGTCACATTTTCCTCTGTAAAACAATACACTTATGATATTACAGCAGGATTGTATCTCTCTCTCTGCATTCTGCCTTCCTTGCTCTCAAGCACTTGTTCTCTCCGCATGCCTCAGCCATTCCAAAGAGCAGCTAACAGCCAGACACAGTCGAAAGGAGGCACTCAATACGTCCTGAATTATTCAACAGCTTTATCTGCTGTCCCACAACAGACAGACAGAGAAAGAGAGAGAGAGCAAGAGAGAAAGAGCGAGAGAGAGGTTAAGATTGAGATCCCCCCTCCTTCTCTCTCTCGTCATATTTCTTTCTCTTTGCGTCATTGTTCAATTATTCATTAACGGATTGATGAGCTTAACACTAGTTTTTTGATAAATGTTGATTGATAGATTTCTATGTTACATAAACACACTGTATATACTTGTTTGTTATATTGCTATTTAGTTTGGCCGGTTTTCAATTCATTTGGCAAAGTCAATAGATTAAGAGTGATAAAGGTGGACCAAACTCTTCAGCAATCCACTCAATGTGACGGAAGCCCTGCAGATATTCACCTGTCTCTCTGCACCCATCTCTCTCTCTCTCTCTCTCTCTCTCTCTCTAAGACTCTGCCGCAAACATTCTGAATATAAAGTTCTTATTTAAAGGCAAACTCAGGCCCTTCACGTACTTCAGGGTACACTGCATACAGATCAGGCATATAAGTGCATCTCCATCTATCTGTCTCATTAAATACTGACTTCATAGTCTTTTAATGCCAGTAAGATCTATACAACAAAAGTCATTTAATCTATTGCCTGTTTCACTTGCAGTACAGGTTATCTCCAGAAAGATTACTGGAATGCAACATAAAGGGATCGTTCGCCCAAAAATGACAATACTTATTTACTCACAGTCATGCCATTCTACTCCGGTTATTTCTTCAGTGGAACACACACAGAAAAAAAATAATTATTAAAGAATCATTTCTATATAACAGTTGCTTTCAGTTAAAACAGCTCAAACATGCATTTTAGTCTGGGACTAGGCTTAAGCCTTGTCTGTGAAACTGGGCGTTAAAATATTATCTAGAAATAAATTAAATATATTATTGTTTATTAGGGATGCACTGAGATGAAAATTTTGGCCGATACCAATAACCGATAATTCTTTATATTTGAAAGCCGATAACCGATATATTCAGCCCAGACTCATTAGAAAAACGTACCTGTGTCAACATTTTTGCAAAATGCAAAATACGTTGCGTCATGCACGTTTCGCAACAGTTTCAAAGTTAAATGTCCAGTGAGTGGCGCTAAAAGCGTGTTTAGTTTTTTCCGGAGCAGATGAACGTGAATATGGCAACGTTTTATTATGTTGAAGTTTGTCTGCTGAGTGGCGCTAAAACCTAAATGCTCCATTACGTTTAATAACACCTACACTAAACCCTAAACCTACCCGACAGTGTTAACAAAAGCAAATGTGACATAAAAACGCAATCGTAACCATGGCAGTTTATCTTGTTTTTGATCTCTTTTACCGTGACTTGCACCTGCACTTGCACTTGTATCTAAGTACAATTCTGTACGAGCTGAGCTACCGAGCATGCTTATTACATTACGTCTGGAGCTGGGTAAGTGATTCAAACTCCTAAATATATTAGTTTACAAATCATGCACTATGGTAAAAAGTGTTTTGAGGTCATAACATTATTGTGCAAGAAGCCACGCGAAAACAAGTCTTTATTAATCCATAATCTGGCCCTGTAGTGTGAAAACGATTAAAAGTGCTTGCTGTTTTACTGCCTCTAGTGTTCATTTCTGTTAGAAACTGCAGTGATATGTACGTACTCGTACGTACTTTGCGTTTTGCAAAAATGTTGACACAGGTGCGTTTTTCCAATGAGCCTGTATTGGATGTATTGGCCGATAAATCTAAATCCAAATTTTTATATAATTTTTGAAAGCCTGATTACAAAAACGAAAGTCTCGCCATTAAAAGCCATGTCCCAAGCACACAATTATAACGTTGTCATTATAATTTTATGTAGCCTATATGATAGACCTGCGCTGTACATGTTGCACTTAACTGTATTTTTCTTTTTGAAGTGATTTCAATAATATTTCAAGCAAATAAAAACCATCACTGCAAACAGTTCGGATCTGAAGTGTCTCTGCTGAAGGAAATATTCCATTATTATCAGGCTGATAATGATAACATTAAAAATTAACATATATCTGCCGATACCGACATTGTGGTCGATATATCGTGCATCCCTATTATTTATACAACCCCATTTACAGAAAAGTTGGGACATTTTTGTAAAATCCACAACCTGTGATTTGTTAATTCTCCTAAACCTTTTTTTAAAGGATTGATTCACTTTAAAATGAAAATTACCCCAAGCTTACTCACCATTAAGCTTTTTTCGTAATTTTGAACTGCGAGAGTTTTACACTTTCTTCGTAAGTTGAATACGGAAGGCGGTCTGGCGGAAGCTTGATATTTTACTTTATAACTTGTTAAATATGGATATTTTTCTTACACTTTTATTCTGCTGCTTGGAAATAAGGAAGAACTGATGATGGCAGGGTTTGATCTTCAGCTGACCAATCAGAGGAAAGGGGTGTTTCATTCCCTCCCACCTGTATTCAAGCTGTTTATTCATTTTTCTACCCCTGAACGAAAAATCAAGCTGAATTAGTTTTTTGTTTTTTAAATGAAAAAAACGAAAAAGCCATTTTCTAATTTTTCTAATTTCCATATTAAATAAAAAAATGACTGAAAAAAAATTATACATGGATTCAATAGTCCTCATTTTCGTGAATACCGCTCTCTTGCTCTTATGACATTGCTTAATTATAAAAAACAAGACCTGTACTTTTTCGAGTACTTTTTTGCAAGCATATCTTTGCACATGCACATATCTTTGTGGGCATTTGCATTAATTTGGGGCATTTGACGTTTGACTCAATCCCACATTGTTTTCGGAACTGGCACAACATTAACAAAATAAATAACAATGTGACAATGTAACAATAAATGTGATTTGATTTGAAATCAAATTAGAAAAAAAGTTATTGATTGCATTTGAAGCAATAAGTTTTACATCCAATCACAGAAATTATCAATCATACAATGCACCAGCAATTTGGTGATATCCCTGCAGTTGTGGTCTTGACCCGTCTTGAAATAAAATCTAGAGTCCTCTTAGTCTGAGACCGAGACAAGACCTTGACCTTTAAAAAATTGTCTTAAGACTGGTCTCATGACCAAGACCAGTCCAGTTCTACAACACTAACAATTACAGAATATGCCATCTATAACTCTGTTTAGCTCTGAGAGAATAAAGAGCATATCAAAGACAGACATAGAACAAAAAAGAAGCACAGAGAACTGAAACAAAGCATTAAAACTCAAGTAGCCATCCCTTAACTCGCTAATGAGCATCTAGAGTAAGTCTCAGCACACCCACAGACCGTCTGATGCACACAATAATGCTAAGAGCGATTTAAAACTGGTTGGCTGGGTCTGGGTACACATATTTTAAAAACTGACTAGTTGGTGGTTGCTTGAACGACTACTAATAGGTCTTAAGGTATCCCAGTATAATTAGGCTGTTATGGTTAATTTCTTCCTAATTTGATGCGTTTACATAAGGCACAACTGTTTTAAACATTGATATTAATAAGAAATGTTTCTTGAGCAGCAAATCAGCATATTAGAATGATTTCTGAAGGATCATGTGACACTGAAGACTGGAATATGGAAAATTCTGCTTTGCCATCACAGGAATCAGGGGCGTTTCTACACCGTTTTTAGGGGGGCTGTTTGTCATCTCAGCCCCCCTAACTATAATCACCTAACAGAAAGATCGGGCCAGTATTGTTTGTAAAGTTTGTAATTTTTCAGTTTAAACATTCAAGTGATTTTAAGCCATTCAAGCACAAGACGCAGCGAAAGTAACTTCATTTGGTACTAGGGATAGATCATTTCTGTGTGCATACACAGAAAGCCGCCTCTCAGACAGCATGCGAGTACACATAAAATTATGTCAAATGGTGCGTTCAAGTCCTCCTGGGAAGTTCGTATCTATGAGGTGGGAAGTCAGGTATATGACAGCTGGTGCGTTCAAGTCACTTTCGTCTGAGTAAGATGGCGGTGTACCGTCATTAATTAATTACACAAAAATACAGCACTTCTACTTCTAGAAAATGAACAAAGAATGTGCATCAGGTGCGTTTGCTTTTTTATGTTTTTAATTCATTTATGAAGCCACTGTAAACTTTATCGTTATATATCATATTGTTATATTAAAATGTTACCTTGTGCAGAAAATTAGCTTACTTCATTGTAAATAGAAAAGCCTGACAATGTCACTGCTAAATACCTATAAGTATTGTGGTATTTCGCCATGTTTCTCACTGACACGCCCCCAATTCGTACAGATTTTGGCTTAAAGAAAATCCCGAACTTCCCACTCGTATTTACGACATTGTGGTGGCGTTCATGTGCGTTCAGCTCATAAATACAATCTTTGCGACATGACTTGAATGCACCAAAAATTCCCGTCTTGAGGCATACTTAAAGTGAAAGCAGTGATCTGTTTCCTATGTTAATAATGTTAATCAAACAACAAAAGAAAATGTCAGAATCACTCAGTGCGATTAACTAAATTATTTCTGTCTGTGTATATATACTTCATATAGTAATACCGTTTTCAGAAACACTGTTTAATTTGTATTTTTGTTCTCTTATATTTATTTGTGCTATTGTTTGTAATTTGTTTATTTGTTTTTATTTTGTTTTTGTCATTGTCTTTAATGTTTGAACTTTATTAGTTAGGCTAGTATTAGTTTTTTCTACAATCCAAACAGCTGAGGCCTCAGTCCATAGTTTTGTTTTTTAGCTAGTTAACAGTAATACTTGTTAATAATAATGATATGATGACAATTTTCTGTTAGTCAAACAGTAGCATAAATGTGTACCGATTTGAACAGTACTACAGAAAGGTATCATTATTTAATTTATAAAGTTTTTGTATTGACTTGGTACCAATTTAAATACTGGTAGGGTACTTTTGACTTACTATATAGTAATATAGTGGTGCCAATTTACAAAGTGGCACCACTTAGGCAATAGTCTCTTGCTACCCATTCTCACAGAAAACTGTTATATTAAGTATAATATTGTGTAATAATATTTAACAATATTACTGTTTTTACTGTATTTTGATCAAATAAGTGTGGTGAACATGGGAAACTTTAGTAAAAACCTTAAATTAAAAAAAAAAAAAAATCTTAATTCCAAACTTTTGACCACAAGCGTACATATATAAACTCTTGAAAATAAATGGCACTGATGCTTCCATGAAGAGACTTTCTGAACATCCATAGAACCTTTCCATTGCACAAAAAGGTTCTTTATAGTGGAAAAAAGTTAGATTATCAAAATGTTCTTTACACTAAGAAAAAATGATTCTTTTAAGAACGGTTCAATGAAAGTTTCTTTGGGAACCCCAAAATTGTTCCTCTATGATATTGCTACAAAAACCCCCTTTTGGAAACTTTATTTATAAGAGTGCATACACATAATCTATTGCAAACACTACTGAGCTTTTACGTAATGTGCTGCATGATGGTCTATTATTGTGGTATCATAAATTTCAAATATATCTGCCCCTAAATGTCACATTTAAATAAATAAATAACTGTGGTAGGTAATTATATATGTCAGATTCTTATTAAGTGGGTGCTTTTTGGCCAGACTAAAGCTGCAAAGTGCACCAGACGTTATGCTGATAGTCAAAGTCTGACTCTGCGAGACTAATGAGCATCTGCCTGCAAAAGCACTGCTTGTTTCGATCGTCCACATACAACGCAAATGGCTGCTGAAGAACCAGACACGGACTCATTACAGAAAATTACCATCAGCTGATCTTTGATCTTCACTAAATCTTTACTTCCTGCATTGGTGAAATGTGAAGACTTTCTTTGCAATGGCATATGTTTAATACTTAAGGCAAATCTGAAAGGTCAGATTTGCTCTACTCACAATTATTTAACAAACTCGTTAACATGAAATCCGAGATCAAACAACGAACTGGAAGGAAGGAAGTCAAGTGTCCGAAGTTTGGTTGTGTAATATGGTGAGATGAGATAGCAGGCTCTCCCTCAGCTATTCAAGCTGACTTCTACATCGAGGCCAGTATTTAACACACCAAGAATCAATGCGGCATGCCAAATGTATCGGTGGCGATGCGAGCGTGATGTAAGGGCCTGCTCTTCCTCCACCTCCGCCAGCAGGAATGCAGCCAAACTCAGTTAAAGTCATCTAACATGTCCGCCGGTCACTGGGGCAAAGATAATTGTCTTTTTGAGACATGATAAATAAACAACAAACCAAAACAAACGGACGTGCAAAGGAGAGTACGTAGTTGTGGAGAGAGAGAGAGAGAGAGAGAGAGAGAGAGAGAGAGAGAGTATTTCAACAAAGGGCAAAAGGGAGACATTTTAGAGCACCTCATGGCTTCAATTCCTCAGCCCCTTCCTTCTCATTCGCTAGCTCATTGTCTCTCCACCTGGCTTCATTACTGTAAAACCACACACACTCATGCCAAGCTGAATGTAGGTCATCTCTAGACGGGCATGTAAAAATTAATGGTAAATCAAAACAATCCATCAATGTGCAGATCCCTGTAACATTACAACACAACTGACCAGGAGGGGGGTGTCAGATAACACACCACTTAAAAGCACACTATGTAAGATTTTTGGATTAAAATATCCAAAAACCACTAGAACAGCATTATATGTTTTATGTACTGACTAGTGTTGTCAAAATCACCGGTACTTCGGTACCAAGTCAGTACTAAAATTTTGAAAATGTGACGATACCAGCATTTCTTTAGTACCAGGAGTACCGAGTATCCGGGTATATTCGGTACCCACTTATAGGACTGTGCCTACCTTGAAGGCTTTGTATTCTGACTTATAGGACTGTGCCTACCTTGAAGGCTTTGTATTCTGTTTTGCGAATCGCGATCTGGTCACCCAATTATGAGAGATTTAACAATATTCCATGAGTTATTCCACTGAACATGGAATCTCTGTTTCTTTTCTCAAATCTTCACTCACACAGGGGATTATAAACGTTTTTTTCCTTTCGTTCACTTTTAGGCCTATTATATTCGCATTCCTTACTGTGGTAAAGTAGAAAAAACACCATAGGACAGAAACAGTTTTGCTTGCATGTCAGTTTCTATTTAACTCAGTTTGCGCTTATTATTAAACTTTATAAGGCACGTTAAGTTTATTTGTATAGCGCGTTTCACACACGCCGGTGATTTTTAGTTTCACTTTCTCTGGCAGCGCAAAATCAAACATAGTTTGAATGTCTTGCCCCTGCGGAGGATAAAACTCGCTCTTCAGACCTTTTTACAACAAGTGTCAGATGCTTGTAACATCAGGAGATAACATGAAGATATTATTAAAGATAAATGGTCTCTTTCCTGCTCGTGTCCCACATCCCTCTCAAAGCGCAGAGCAGTGGGCTATATGACGCATCTTTGTGTGGAAATAAAAAAAATGAATGTTTTTTTAAAATTTCATAGTTTTACAGGCTGTAGTGTGTTGTTTCACTGACGGAATAGCTCAAATAAACACGCATGTCCGTTACAAAATGGATGTTTGAGCATTTGTTTATTTATTCTTTTATATTTCAAAATGTATTTCACTGAGGTATATATACACACAAACATACACACACACACTCCAAATGTTTATATGTATGATTACCATCATATTTAATATGTTTTTAATATAGTTAAATAAAATAGTTCCAACATTTTTTCCTGTGGTACCGAAATTGGTACCGAGAACCATAACATTTTCATGGTATTGGTATGGACTACTGGAATTTTGGTACCGTGACAACACTAGTACTGACATTATCTCAGATGTTTCCAAGAATGTTTAAATCTAGAGAAATTAGTCATTTTTACATAGGACACGGACCGTGATCGTGCGTCACCTATTAATGACATCATACCTGCGTTACCCTCGATTTTGTAGAAACAATGGAAACTCCAAAGACACTTTAATATATCATATGTTTTATTAGAAAGGGAACACCTGTTTGGATACATTTATAGACACAAAACTAATCATTGTTATCAATTGTTCTTATCGTTTGAATCTCGTTTTCTTGATTTACCGTGAGTACCATGTTTTACCATGACTAATATCGATCTGGCTTACTGCAGTGTGCAACAAGTGTCTCATAGCAGCCCCGAACGAACGCACAGAGTAAAGATATAACATCATTTTCAACACACTCAAATGTATCTAATATGATAAAGACCGCTGCGTTACCCGACATACGCTTGACCAGAAGAAGCTGAAGCGGCGACTGCGGCATAATAAAAGTTCCGCTGCTATCGAGACGTGTGTCGCGCTCATCGCTCCAGCGGCCTCATTGCACTCCCACAACACTCGCCCTGCTCTGATTCATATACAGTAACGTTAATAATCTCATCCATGAACATGATTTCTGCCCGACTCCCGTCCTGATTCTTTTCCACCGGCTGTGAGGCAAAGACGACATCTCCCATAAATCCACGCTCAATCTCTGCATCATCTAGCTACACCTTTGTTTTGAATAGGCAACCTCTAGCGGCGAAAAACTACATAGTGTGCCTTTAATCCATATAAACTCCAAAAATATGTAAATTGAAGTAGATTTACCAAAAATGTAAGAAGCGCTTGACTGTGCAAAACTCACTACCATGAAGTTGTGAATATTGGCAGGTCATTTCTATATTTTTGCTAAACAGGGCTGGGCAAAATTTAGAACTGAACAATTGGATTCCTTTCAGTTCATGAGTGTGAATTTACTTTTTTTTTTTAGCATTTTAGGAGATTTTAATATTATATATATATATTACACACACACACACACACACACACACATATATATATATATATATATACCCCTGGTTGAGAAGCACTGATCTAGTGTTTTCAAACAGAGTTGAAGGTTCATGCATAATAAATCTACTGTGCTGTGCATGAATTGCTTTGAAACAGAGACCATTATGTTAATTAATTTCCTAAGTCCACACATTTTGACATTACCTAATTTAAGCACATTGATTTTTTAATGTTTGTAATGTCCCCTGCGTTGAAGTCTGGTGCTTGAGGTAAAGGTGTCTAACCACCCACTTCTCACTGTGCGTATTAACTGTGAAAGCAGTGCAATTCAAATGCAGAGCGTGATAGATTTCCCTCTCTCCCTGAAAATCGGCCCTGACTTTCACCTCCTCCAGCTAGTGGAGCAATCTATTTCATCCCCCGTTCATTTAATTGACTGATTGTCACGTTGTATCACAAGCAAAGCAAGCGCAGGGCGATGTAAAGGACAGCGGCTGGACACTACACCCCTGCTCTCACTGCCTCTAATGAGATATTAATGATCGAACCCATCAATCGCTTCGGCTTTACTGTGTTACGAGACTACAGTGAACTCCAGCGCTTATGAAACAGCGACCCACAGTGGTAGAGAGCTGAACTGCAACCTGATGTCAATTTCTAGTGACATCTACACAAGAGCATCACTTGCTGACAATGAAATGTGTTTAAAACAGTGCAGTTAACCCAACACCAACTGTGAGCTAGATGGAGATGGTCCTAATTATGACATGATTTTCCCCTGCCTTTGGTTGGTATGATATAACATTTAAATTAAATTAATTTAATTGAAAAACTTAATTTATTTAAAAAATATATGGAATTAAAATTAATTCTTCTGAGTATTTATATTTCTTTTTTGTATCCTGAAAAACACAACTGAAAAAGTGCAATTGTATGCAGAGGGGTCAAAATAACACGGAGACCATAAATCCATAGGATTTAAATGGTTTAAGATGTATATGATGCATTTAAAATTTATGACATTGTCCATGTCAACTCCTTAGTAGCTATAAATGGTCAGATTTTCACACTAGATGTTCTTTTAAACATTCTAAAATATTGCTTTATGAATTTATGAAATTCCATTCATGTCATTTTAGGTGTAGCTGTCAAAAGGGAGACATTGGGCCTACCAAATACAAAGACATTATGCAACTTTTTCACTCAAATTGTTGATTATTGATAAAATCTGTAATGACAAAATCTTTAGTAAATTATGCAAAATAAATGCATTTTACTATGTGGTCTCAAACTTCTGGATCCCACTGTATTTCTCAAAACATTTCAGAAAAATGCTGAAACAATGCGATTTCTTTGATACTGTGAAATAATATAAATAAACATACTATTTTTAATAATTACCTTTTATAAACACTCGATTTTAATGCAATGGTAAAGCAGTTATTTGCATAAAATTAACCAATTTTATTAGCTATTTATTTTTTGTTACTGATGCTAATGCTAATGTTTTTTTCCTCATTAAAGTGCATAGCTCGCATAAAAATGGAAATAATGTTAATATGTACTCACCGTCATGTTGCTGCAGACGTTACTCATTATTAGCGGTAACGTTAATCAAATTCATATGTTTTAAGAAAGTTGTCGATGTTATTGCTCATGTAGGCCATAGGAAAGTAAGCTTTGATATATTCCGATATAAAGTTCGAGAGGGAAAACACAAAATACCACAGAAACATCAAAAGTCGTCATAATCCACACGAAACAACCATTCAATGAAAACTTCATGATGCGATACACCTATCTGGCTAAAAAACGGCATTTCCCATCAGCCCCCTTCTCACCGGATCACGTGTCGGTGGTCATATGACTCATATGGAACAACATGAAAGACTACAGCGAGATGTGAATGACAGCGATAAAGCTGCGAGGAAAGGACATAAAGCTCATAACAAATCGAGCAGGAATTGTCGCGATGCTTAAAGTTTTATGTATTTAAATTATAAAGCTTTTGTAAGCTGCATATCAGATGATGGATTTGATGTGTATAATCGCGTTGTTTGCACTGATCACAGCTCAATGTGCTCCCGCATCACCGCCGAACTTTGTGCTGCTTTTCGCCGATGATTTGGGTTACGGTGATCTGGGGTGTTTTGGACACCCGAGCTCTCTCACCCCGAATCTAAACAGACTGGCGGCGCAAGGGCTGCGTTTTACCGACTTCTATGTCACGAGTCCTGTGTGCAGCCCATCCAGGTAAAGCAAAATCCACCTGTTATCCAGCATATATCCATTATTTTCATGCATTCATTTGAACAACAGCTTTTGGCGATTTTTGAATCACCTTCCAGCTATCTGTATATTTATTATAATTATACTATTAGAAACTCTAAATAATATAATTGTACAATTAATTATTATTTTAAAATTATTAAATTAAGTTTATATACGCAGTTATTTCAGGCTGGTCTAATCTGTTTTCTGGCTATCAAAAAAAAAATCCCTTGATTAGATACCTTATATAATCACCGATTTTACATAATTGATCATGCAGTGTCTGTCACAGAAGATGGCGCCAGAATACAGGTTAATATCTTAATATTCACAGACTTTGGTTCGAAAATATCATAAACATACAACCAGTAGGCCTAGTCTTTCTGCAGTAGGCTATTTAGTATATGGGTCAATGACATGACGGGTCTTTTTTTTGTCCAAAGGCCTTAATAATAATAAAAAACAAAGACATGACATCAAAGTATGTAAGGTAGTACAACTAGATCTCTTTTATTGAATCCAAAAGGTTTTAATTATATTTTGCTACATATAAATGTATTTTAAAGATTTTGAAGTGTCAAAAGGTCATTTGGTTTAACCGTCCAAAGGCCAATACAGCCATTTCATTTGTGATTAAAATATCTTAAAATGTAATATGTATTTATTTTTTTATTCTGCCATGTTTTTATAACATCAACATAGTGCAAAATGTTATTCAAATTATGTATAGAAGTTGTTGCTTTGTTGTGAGAAAGAATGAATGTAATGAGAAAAAATGAATTTCATTGATGTCACTCGGAGTAACCAATATAAAGGGACCATTTTGAAACAAGTCGTGTGGTCAATACCATGTGACAGGATGTGACATCATTCAGACACCTGCAAAGGACCACATGGTCACGAAGCAAATTAATGAGGTGTGCTCGAGCTCATGCAGCGCCGCACAGACCGATCGGCGGCTGACTTGAAGCAGTGCATGCCGGTAAGAAATTTTGTCCGACTTGAGACAGCGCTGACACCATGTGACTGTGACGTAAGGCTTCAAAGTACCGCGAGAGATATTCGAGATCAGCCGCCTGAGTCAGACAGCGCAGTTTCTCAAGAGGAGCTGCACGAGCGCTGATGACGACACAGCTGTTTCACGATTGGCCGGATTCACCGCATGACAACGATCACGAGTGTTTCGTGTTTATTGTCACGCCTTCAGTTCCAGTAATGCTCAAAAATCTGTGTTTTTATAACAGTTAAAGCTCTTTTCATGTAGTCGCGATGTTATATTGTGTCATGTTTATCAAAATAAAACTGATAAAAAACGTAGACCCCACTACATTGGCATTTAAATAACATATGCTTATGTTGAACTTTATTCTTGTAAAAACAGACGCTGTAAGCAGTACATAAAGTAATGAATGAAAATGTCTCTGAAACATCAGTGTATTAGTCAAATATTGCATTTATTTCACTTCAGCTGTGATAAAGTATGCAAACACCATGTGAGCGTCACTACGAGAAGCAGAAAGTGTCCGACTTCACGTCTCCGTTTTCAGCTCCTCCCCGCCTGCACACGGCTACTCTCGCCGATCGGTTGCATCCAGCCGCAGCCGATGTCGAACACACCTATTAACTCTCTCTTAACTATTTGAAAAATTAATGTTTTCACTTGCTCCTACACATGTCCCGAAACATCAGGTCATTCGGTACAACCACCATAAAACATAGAAAATGTTGTAATATTTTTAAAACTTGTACTAAATATAAAATGTTTGATTGTCCTTTTGCTAGCTAGCTAGATATCAGCCTGTTAGCACTGTTTGAAAATATTGTCATTCGGTAAAACCGAAGTTTTGGACTTTTTTGGTGACGAAATTTTGTCCATCTTGTAAAAAATGACAAAAGCAGTGTTAATTGATTATAAAAACCACATAATCTCATTAACACTTAATAAAACTTCCAAATTAATTATATCTCCATTATGTTTTTTTACACTTTTAAAAACCTTGTCAATGACCTATGTATACTATGCATGGTATGTGAAATTTTTTGTATGCAAGAAATACCATGACCTAAATTTGCCAAAATGTATAATATACACTGCACACTGCATGACAAATGCAGTGTGCCCAACTTGACCTTCCATTTCCCTTATGATGAATGAACCAATAAATCAGTATTAACCTGATTACAATTTATCCTCATTCTGACAACAATTTATCATACTAATGTGCAGCATTTTGTTTTACATGCTATTTCTTGGTCCAGGGCAGCCTTGCTGACGGGTCGTTACCAGACTCGTTCCGGGATCTATCCAGGTGTGTTCTATCCAGGCTCAAGAGGGGGTCTCCCACTTAACGAGACCACTATCGCAGAGGTGCTGAAGTCTCAGGGTTACACTACAGCCATGGTTGGAAAATGGCACCTGGGCGTCGGACTAAATAGCACTTACCTGCCCACGAGACAGGGCTTCGACAAATATCTTGGAATCCCATACTCACATGACCAGGTAATTGTTTCATCTGGAATTCAACAAGGAAATTGCATTGCAATTTTAAATATATATATATATATATATAATTCAGAGATTTTTGATATATTTTTACTAGTGGGTGCAGGACACTATAGTTAATTTATGTAAGTGAGGATAGCAAAATAAAGTAAACTGTGACATATTATACCCAAAAATTCTTCATATAGTGGACTACAAGTAAAATTTATTAAAATTTGGAACCAAAAATTATTCAGACACTTTGACCTGACCATGTTATCTGACATAATACATTTTTTCTGACAGTTTAACCCTGAGATCTTGTCATATTTTATTACCGTTTAAAAAAAAAATGGTAATATGACAAGATATATATATATACTGTATATAATACAAGTGAATCATCTAACTTCTTAATGTTATAGTTTTGTTGATCTTTCGTCATTGCATAATATTTAAGGAAATTCCCTTTATCTCTGTATCAAAGGGTCCCTGTCAGAATCTCACCTGCTTTCCTCCAGATGTGAAGTGCTTTGGCCTTTGTGATCAGGGTGTTGTAACTGTACCTCTCATGTTTAATGAGATTATCGAGCAGCAGCCTGCAGATTTCCTCCAGCTTGAGAAGACCTACAGCAAATTTGCCTCTCAGTTCATTAATGTTGCTGTCCAAAATAAGAGCCCATTCTTCTTGTACTATCCTTCACATGTAAGTCAAGAATCTTAATCAAATCATCTTCATAATGTTTTATGCTCATATGCAATTGCTTGTATGTCTCTAAAAATACTCACAACACAAACAAACATTTTCAGTTATAAACTAACAGTATGAATACTATGCAATTCATATAGTATAATGCTTTTTATTTAAATAAGTATGTTAACAAATATTTATGCGTATTTTTATTTTATTTGTTATATAGTTATTTTAATAAATTTAATTTCAACTTTGGGTACAAATGCCTTAAGTAAAGAGAAAAAAAGATTGTGGAAATCTGAGAAAAAGACAAAGGTACTATTTTCTGAAATTTAAAATTATTCTATGAAGACATCCCTTGATACAGCGTTGTGATTTGTGAATGTTATAAAACTATTGACCTGTAGTCATGGATTATATAAAATATAATAATATGCAATATATTTTTAAGTTTTTAAAATATTTTTTTAAATACACATTTTTATATACTGTATATATTTATTTATTTATTTATTTATTAATATTTATTTACTTTTT
>RJVU01053773.1:3437705-3553643 GCA_003731715.1 Anabarilius grahami
ACGGCATATTATTAAAATATATACAAATATATAAGTTGTTTGGGATGTAGGGAGACTTGCTTGATTATGTCATTCACAAAGCTTCATGGGAGGGACCAGTTGCTGATTACCTCTTGGCACAGTTCTCTTTTCCCTGGTAACAGTGACTTTTCTGATTGGATGGTTCAAAGAAATACAAAGAGCATTGTAGGTAGTGTAGTTCTTCATTGAGAATCAATTAACATGATTTAAATCAATAATTAAAATCAATAATTATTTAAATAAACAAAAAGAGGAAATCACACAGATTTTCTAAAGGTTTCCATGAAAACCTTTAGCATCATTCAACAATCTTAGAGCTTAAGCCTTTTCTTTGAGGTTTCACACAATATATTTTAAAATCAATGGGATTTTTTATTTTCAGATTATGTTACATGGTATGTACTTAATAACTAAGTATTATCTCAGTCCTTTCTGCATGGTCTCTTTCTAGCACACACACTACCCTCAGTATGCAGGCGCAGACTATGCAGGTAAGTCACCCCGTGGGCCGTTCGGTGATGCTCTGATGGAGTTTGATGGCACAGTGGGGCAGATTCTGAAAACTCTGGAGGAGACAGGTGTGATCAACAATACTCTCATCTTCTTCACTGGTGACAATGGGTAGGTGTCGTATACACCTGTCATAAATGTTTGTTCTTTTATGAGTGTTTCCATCTATATATGTGTGGGCTCCCAGGCCAGAGCTAATGCGGAAGTCTCGTGGGGGAAATGCAGGACTGATGAAATGTGGCAAAGGAACGACTTACGAAGGAGGAATGAGAGAGCCGGCCATCGCATATTGGCCTGGATTAATCCAACCAGGTGCTGAGAGATAAATGGCTCAGTGTCATCCAGCTACAAGAAATATACAATGCTTTTATGAAATGGAGGACATTTAATTTACATGTTTTCCCATCATTCAAAGGTGTCACCCGTGCTCTGGCCAGCTCTTTGGACATTCTGCCCACCTTTGCCAAACTAGCTGGGGCTCCGTTACCCAAGGTGCAGCTGGACGGGGTGGACATGACAGACATACTGTTCAATAAAGGACCGGTAAGAGACAAAATTATCAAAATTAAGTTATATATTTTGAACTACCATTCAAAAGTGGGTTGGTAAAAGTTTTTCTTTTTTTTTTATGTTTTTGAAAACTTCTCTTCATTTATTTTAACAAATACAGTAAAACAGCAATATTGTGAAATATTATTGCAATTTAAAATAACTGTTTTCTATTTGAATATATTTTAAAATGTAATTTATTCTTGTGATGGCAAGCTATTCAGGCTTCAGTGTCACATGATCCTTCAGAAATTAATCTAATATGCTGATTTGGTGCTCAAGCAGTGTTGCCAGATTGGGTTGACGATTTCCAGCCCAAAAGCTCACCAAATTCCACCCAAAACCTTAACTGCCAAAATAATGTATTAAAATTGTATTGCCATGACAATAAATGTTGATATGGACTTTTTGCTGATACTGGATTTTTTTTGTTGTTGTTGTTTTTAATATGACTAAAATGTCCAGGTGGAAACTGTCAAAATGGCAATCAAGAAATTAACAGATTACTTGAACTCTCAAGCATCATTTTCAATGTCAACAGTAAGAATAAGCTAGTTTAAGTGCAAAAAGGCCTTAAAACTAGTTCTTGAGACCCTTCTTTTCTGTTGCACATCTAGTTTTTTTTTTTATGTAAGAATATATCCTCAAGTGCATTTCACTACCTCGGTAAGGATGTATAAAAGTGGCAAATAAACCTAAAACTGCATATTCACCCCCAAAATGGGCCAAAATGTAATTTTGTTATGCCAATGTTATTTGTGTTTCAGAGTCAAAGACAGACCATTTTTTACTACCCCGTTGACCCAAGTGAGAAGTATAGCGTGTTTGCAGTGAGATGGAAAAATTTCAAAGCCCATTACTATACACGGGGTATGTTCACCATTTGTTATACTCTCTATATAAACCTCACTACCTTGCTATTTATTTCTAATATGTCTTTTCCCCCATGACTCAGGCGCAGCTCACAGTGAGTCCACCCCAGACAACGACTGCTCATTACTGTCCTTCTTCAAGCATCATGATCCTCCTTTACTATTTAACCTGGAGGCAGACCCCTCAGAAAACTATAACCTCGATGGTACAGAATGGGACCCTGTGCGCAAGGAAATTCAGACCATCAAGGAGCAGTTTGAGGCTTCTATGGTGTTTGGAGAAAGTGAGATTTCCAAAGGGATAGACTCTGCACTCGAGCCCTGCTGCACTCCCAGTTGCACCCCGAAACCCCAATGCTGCCACTGCACTTCTGCACTTTAATGGAAGCGGCAGCCAGCCGGAACACTGCCGAATCCCAGCATGACCACGAAAACGTGAAATTAAAATGATCAAGACTGATTATGTTTGCAATCTCTCATTGATTTTCTTCTCAAAGCAAAATGCGATGTAAAGTTACTGATTTTCTCACTCATCTCTGTTTTCAGCTCAAACATGTGGCTCTGACTAGTTTACTGATGATAATAATAGCCTGTTATTATAGTAACTGTAAGTGACTACTTGATTATGATTGTATGATAGTAACTGCAGTGACAGGCGGTTTCAAAGGGAATAGAGGAACTAAATTTTAATGTGTGACTGATATAGAATTTTTAAGCTCAAATGTATGAATGTTTACTCCAATTTATCGAGTACTGTCTTTTGAGATGAATTTGATATCAGTATTTTTAGAAATAAAAGGAATTAAAAGAACACAGATCTTGAGATATTCTATTCCTCCTCATCACAAGTATCTGAATGATTACTCATTTATTTGAACTCATGAAACTATATTAATTAAACATCTTTTAAATTATGTGTTGCATATTTACAATGCTGAATGGTTGAATAAAACAGAGCAAACTTCAAAGTTATTTTGATAACCTAGAGCAGTGGTTTTCAACCTTTTAAATTCAAAAGCCCTCCCCACCAAAAAAATATATATATTGAGATAAATAAATTACAGTGCTCAGCGTAAATGAGTACACCCCCTTTGAAAAGTAACATTTTAAACAATATCTCAATTAACAAAAACAATTTCCAAAAGTTGACAAGATTAAGTTTAATATAACATCTGTTTAACTTATAACATGAAAGTAAGGTTAATAATATAACTTAAGTTACACATTTTTAAATTTTACTCAAATTAGGGTGATGCAAAAATGAGTACACCCCACAACAAAAACTACTACATCTAGTACTTTGTATGGCCTCCATGATTTTTAATGACAGCACCAAGTCTTCTAGGCATGGAATAAACAAGTTGGCGACATTTTGCAACATCAATCTTTTTCCATTCTTCAAGAATGACCTCTTTTAGAGACTGGGTGCTGGATGGAGAGTGATGCTCAACTCTCTTCAGAATTCCCCATAGGTGTTCGATTGGGTTCAGATCAGGAGCCACTGAATCACTTTCACCCTGTTCTTCTTCAGAAATCCAACAGTGGCCTTAGACGTGCATTAGGATCATTGTCATGTTGGAAAAGTGCACGACGACCAAGGGCACAAAGTGATGGTAGAATGTTCTCTTTCAGTATAGAGCAGTACATCTGTGAATTCATGATACCATCAATAAAATGCAGCTCCCCGACACCAGCAGCACTCATGCAGCCCCACATAAAGACACTGCCACCACCATGATTCACTGTAGGCACCATGCATTTTTCTTTGTATTCCTCACTTTTATGACGCCATAAAGTTTTGAAGCCATCAGTTCCAAAAACACTTATCTTGGTCTCATCACTCCAGAGTATAGAGTCCCAGTAGTCTTCATCTTTGTCAGCATGGGCCCTGGCAAACTCTAGGCGGGTTTTTTTGTGCCTGGGCTTTAGGAAAGGCTTCTTTCGTGGACGGCACCCATGCATGCCATTCCTCTGCAGTGTACGCCGTATTGTGTCACGGGAAATAGTCACCCCAGTTTGGCTTTCTACTTCTTAAGATAACTGCAGTGAACTTGCATGCCGATTTTCTTCAACCCCTCTCATCCTGTCGAGGTGTTAACTTCCGTGGATGACCTGGACGTCTCTGTAAGATGGTTGCAGTTCCATCTTTTTAAAATTTTTGTACCACTTTTGTTACAGGATTCTGACTGATAAGTAAAGTTTTGCTGATCTTCTTGTAGCCTTCACCTTTCTGGTGTAAAGAAATTATTTTCTTTCACAGGTCTTGTGACATTTCTCTTCCATGTGGTGCCATTGCTGACAGCATGAAATGGGAAGGGGGTTTAACACCCTTTTATAAACTGTCTGCGAATATTTAGAGTCACCCGTGGTTGAATTCTTGTTTAATTAGACATTTTTAGTGTAGAATTTTCATTTTTGGGTGAACTAACTCTTTAAGCACTGCATGTTCTTCAATAAAAACAATACTTATTGTGGGTAAACATGGGATTTTATGTGTTTTTTGGCATTTTAATTTAAATTTATATTACATTAATAATCACTTATTCATTTAAATACTCATCCTGCAGCCCTTTAGTCGGCCCCCGGCCCTGTAGTTGAGAACCACTGACCTAGAGTCATTGAATAAGGAAGATAGGATCTTGCTTGAAACGTTGTTTGCAGTATAAAGACAGCCTAAAATGTAGATGATACTATGTAAACAGAAAATTTACAAAATGGCCATCAACCAGCATCAGTCCCACAAGCGACAAAGTCTCACCTTTGCCAAACAAACTCAGAAACACTTGGTGACATCAAGCATATAGTATTTTATTCATAAGACCAAAACCATGACAAGGCAGTGAGATTTTTTTTTGTTTGTTTTTTTTACAAGTTGTCATTTTTAAAGATACAAGATACATAGTTTTGTCATACTGAAGCTGTTTCCGTTATACAGTGAAGGACTGAATTATGTACGTTTAAGTCCAAAACTTTGCATTTCTTGTAATTGTATTTCAGCTACCCAAGCTTAAGTAGAAATATTAGATGCTCTGCCTGAATGTGTTAGGGGTTTTACAGCCAATTTGTCACTACAAATTGCTAAAGTGAAGGCTAAAATATTTAAGATATTTATTTACTGTATGAACACACAACATGTCATGTAACAGTCATAACTGAGGATTGGTAGCTCTGACTGAAATAACTGAAATTTGCTCTCATAAATGAGACAAAACTGCTGATTTGACCCATTAAATGCAATGATGAAGTGCAGAGAATGGAGTTTGGGGCATTTGATGCGTGTCTATTTGTGAATGAGGATCTGAACATCTAATTGACACGGCGGATCTGTTAGAACATCAGCGACTGCGTGTTATTCCGCACATGGTGACCACACATCCAACAGCAGATGTACACCAATGTAAAGCAGATAAAGGAAAGATACAAATACTAATTCAAATCTATTTATATCTTTTCACCCCATCACAGTAGACTTTTGGTTGTGAGATTGTTATCATCAACATTATTATTATTATTATTTCTTTTAAATTTACATATTTATCTCAATAACATACTCAACAGAAGGGACACAGCATGGTGATCCTGACTCTAGATTATTTACAGCAGTCTAACTGAAAACAAGTCACATCAAAAACATAAAACACCCTCCGTGACAGTGTCACCATCACAAATAAATGGGTATCCATGGAAACAGATTGCAGGCTGCTGGAGGATACAGTCATGTTTGCAGGGAATGTTGGGCTGTGTTCAAAATAGCATACTACCATACTACTCGTACTAGTATAAGTCATGTATACTGTTTGCTTGTGCACTTTATCTGTATCTATGGAAAATTCGGATGACTTACATTTGCCAAAATGTGCAATATACATTCAAGACAGCACAAAGGACAGGATACTAAAAATCCCCCAATGCAGTGCGGCAAATGAACATGAAATAGCAGCTGTGATTTTTAATCTCCTTCTTGATTTATTATTTTAACAGACAAATCTTAACTTATTTCCAAAATCATCACTACCTGTAAAACATGCAATTTAATGCGGCTTACACAGTATGTAGTATGCCAATATTCTATTCCGAACACAACCCTCTGCTTCTGAGTAACAAAACAGGAAATTACCTGACAGGCTGTGATGGAAAAACTGCCTGATGTAAATGTAAATATGCTGTCATTACTAAATTTTGACCTATCCATGTCCCACGCATTTTACCCTGGATCTATCAAGTCATTTTTAATGAAAACTACACAGCAAAATTTTCCTGTAATATTAACTGAATGTCTTCAAGGCATGATTTTGATTGTGAACTGTTGCATGGCCCTGGATTGTATTCATCAGATTGAATGAGGTAATTATTGTATGAAGCCAGCAGGGGGATCTGCTCTGTTCAGTCTCAGCAGTGTCAGTCAAGGTCAGGACAAGGGCTAGATAGAAGTCAGAGAGCTGAACGACTGCATCTACAACTGACTCAAAGAAACAAAGAGATGCAAGAAAAGGATTGTTTTCTGTCCTGAGCTTGTTACATAACCACATGGCATCTACATAAATGAGATTGTTGATATTTTAGCAGTGGACCACCACTGGACAGAACTGCACCAAGGTATTTCCCAGACAGCAACATTGTGTGGCCCAGTTCTGGCCCACATCTGGTAGATGTGGATTACACGCAGACCAGATGTGGGGCAGATCTGGGCCGACACTATGTTGCTGTCAGGGTTTATTCTTTATCAGTCTAAGGGGCTGTTTACACAACACCGTTTTCAACTAAAAACGGAAAACATTTACATGACAACGGCGTTTTGGTGGCAAGAAAACGCAAACTTTTGAAAACGGGTTTCAAAGTGCAAATTTTTGAAAACGGTCTTAAAACGCGAATCTATGAAAATGATGACGTCATGCACATGCGTGTTACATGTTCAGTCTATAGTGTTTCATTGCCATCTAATGGCCTGCCAGCAGAATACAGCGTTTTCAGTCGTTTTCACGAATTCGTATGAATGGGGATCGTTTTGACAATGGTGTCGCCTGTACGTGGAAAACTCAAAGGAAAAAGCATATCGTTTTAAGCATATCGTTGTCGTGTAAACGTACCCTAAGATGAAGCAATATTTTTCCTGAGCTGTAAATTATCTGGTCAAGCTGATTGGTAAAATATTTCTGAATTCAGTGTGTTACCTAATGAACTGGGACAGTCTTTTTTACTCATTTTGCTCAGTGTCAATAAGCATTGCATCTCACTGAAATATCTACCTGCTAATGTTTAAAGCATAGTATCAGGCTTAAAAGCTAAAAGCGTCAGCCCAACCTGACAATCATACAAGACAGCAGACAGTGGTAAGCAGAGGGGCTGTCAGGTTTGAAAGCTGGAGAGATATCATTTGACTGAATGCCCAAAGGACTGTAGCATAGCCAACTGGGTGAATCGCACAAAGTCGGTCAAACATATCTGAGTCATATTTCACCCCAAAATTAAATGAAACAATAATAATAATTTGTATATACTGTTATTTTTTACTCTGAATTAAACGTGCAGTGTGTACATTTTAGCGGCATCTAGTGATGAGGTTGTGAATTGCAATATAGAGAAGCTACGATGGCCAACACAGGACAAAGATGTCGTCGTCTGAGACAGGAGAGAGTAGCCAGTCAAGCAAACGCGCTCTGTAGAGCAGTTTGTCCGTTTAGGGCTACTGTAGAAACATGCTGGTTCAAAATGCTTCACATGTAAGGGGACCCGTGGTGTATGTACAGTGCCCTCCACAATTATTGGCACCTTTAGTAATTATGAGCAAAGGCGGCTGTGAAAATAAATCTGCATTGTTTATCCTTTTGATCTTTCTTTCAAAAAATTCACTAAATTATAACCTTTCATTGAAGGAAAAGAATTGAAAGTGGGGGGAAAATCACATTATGAAATAAATGTTTTTCTCCAAAACACGTTGGCCACAATTATTGGCACCCTTTTATTCAAAACTTTTTGCAACCTCCTTTTGCCAAGATAACAGCTCTGAGTCTTCACCTATAATGCCTGATGAGTTTGGAGAGCACCTGACAAGAGATCAGAGACCATTCCTTCATGCAGAATCTCTCCAGATCCTTCAGATTCCCAGCTCCATGCTGGTGCTTTTGCTCTTTAGTTCACTCCACTAATTTTCTTTAGGGTTCAGGTCAGGGAACTGGGACGACCATGGCAGAAGCTTCATTTTGTGCTCAGTGACAAATTTTTGTGGTGGTTTTGATGTTTGTTTTGGATCATTGTCCTGATGGAAGATCCAACCACGGCCCATTATTGGATTTCTAGCAGAAGGTCAGGTTTAGATTTTTTATCTGTTGGCATTTGCTAGAATCCAAAATACCATGTATCTGAACAAGATGTCCAGGACCTCCAGCAGAAAAATAGGCCCACAACATTAAAGATCCAGCAGTATATTTAACTGTGGGCATGGGGTACTTTTTATCCATTTGTGCACCAAACACATCTGGTGGGTTTGCTGCCAAAAAACGCTTTTTTTAGTTTTTATCTGACCATAGAAGCCGGTCCCGTTTGAAGTTCCAGTCTTGTCTGACAACTGAATATGCTGGAGATTGTTTCTGGATGAGAGCAGAGTATTTTTGTTGAAACCCTCCGGCACAACTTGTGGGGATGTAGGTTCTGTTTGATAATTTTTTTTAGGCTTTCTGAAACTCAAGACTCAACTAATCTCTGCAATTCTCCAGCTGTGATCCTTGAAGAATCTTTGGACACTCAAACTTTCTTCCTCTCCGCGCATTAGGATGATTTAGACACACGTCCTCTTCCAGGCAGATTTGTAACATCTTTAGTTGATTGGAACTTCTTAATTATTGCCCTGATGGTGGAAATGGGGATTTCAATGCATTAGCTTTTTTCTTATAGCCATTTTCTATTTTGTGAAGCTCAACAATCTTTTGAATGAATGAATGAGGCATTTATATAGCGCTTTCATATGTACTACTGTACACCCAAAGCGCTTTACAATCATATCAGGGGTCTCTCTTCATCCACCACCAGTGTGCAGCATCCACTTGGATGATGCGACGGCAGCCACAGTACAACGGCGCCAGTGCGCTCACCACACACCAGCTGAAGGTGGAGAGGAGAGAGAGTGATAGAGTCAATTCAATGGATCTTTTGCTGCACATCAGAACTATATTCTTTGGTTTTTCTCATTGTGATGAATGATTAAGGGAATTTGGCCTTTGTGTTTACACATATTTGTACTCCTGCGGAACAGGAAGTCATGACTGGACAATTTCATTCTCCTAATCACCCTGGTGTGCTAAAAATTGTAAATATGAATGGGAATATACTTCAGAGATATTTTACTCATAAGAATTTCTAGGGGTGCCAATAATTGTGGCCAACATGTATTGGAGAAAAACATTTATTTCATAATGTGAGTTTCCCCCCACTTTCAATTGTTTTACCTCGATGAAAGGTTAGAATTTTGTGAATTTTTTTAATGAAAGATCAAAAGAATGAACAATGCAGATTTATTTTCACAGCTGCCTTTGCTTATATTTACTAAGGGTGCCAATAATTGTGGAGGGCACTGTATATAGAAATGGCTCATTCTAAGGTAATAAAAACATAACGGTTCATTATATAAGGTCTTTATACACCACTGAAACATAGTTATGTATATTATATTGCATTTCTGTCAATAGATCCTCCTAAAATTTACACTTTGCACCTTTAAGAAAATGAGTAATTTTATTATTGTTTCATGACAATTATCACATTCCCTTACCACACCCTCCATTACTGTAAAGCTAAAAAAAGAAAATTATGATATATTAATAGATATATTAATTAATAATATATTAACTAATATTTAAATTATATTATGAAATATATTAATGATATAATCATTGTAAATTATTTATACGTTATGGTATTATTTGTAGCACAGCCTTAATTGCATGCTGATTTTAATTACAAATATTGATGGGATGATTTTTATAACTGTGTTAGTAAGAATCATCAATGACTAAAAATGAAAAAATAAAAATAAACTTAAAACTAATCATCTGGATACATTACTGTAATTGTGGGTGATCAATTATGATGAAAACAATGGGAATATGGCAATGAAAATAACTAAAAATATAAACAAACTCAACACTACAACATCTGGATGGATTACAGTAATGATAGGTGTTAAATTTGTGATGAAAATAATGCCAAAATGGCCGTGAAAATAATAAAAATGATAAACATCTGGATGCATTACACTAATTGTAGGTGTGAAATTGTGATGAAAATAATGTCACAACGGCAAAAATCATAATGGCTTAATTTTCTTTAAGCAAAATAAAATTTCTTAATTAGTTATTGTGATTTTGGGGTCAAATATGTTGACTTCATAACATTCACCAAACCATCTGTAGATCCATCACCCAGCTTGCCTACCTGCAATCCGTCCCACTTTTTAATTCACAGACAGATGGTGCAGGATACTTGCATACCGTGATGTAATGAAGCATCTGTATTCACCTACAATCGTCCCTAATTGTACAGTATTTACATTGCGGTAATATCAGAAACGTACATGAAACTTTCTACTACATTGGAACAGACAATCTGTAGACCTATCAACGTTTCCAGGTCACGTCCTACTGCCCTGTTCTTTTTAGTACAAACCCAGTACAGCAATGTATCAGAATCGGACAAATACATATATACAAACAATCCTGGTCTTCAGACTCAAACCTTTCATTGCCTTTCGATTTTAGACATTGTTAGATTTCTCCTGTGTGTATGTGTGTTTGTGAGCATAACCCTCAAAGCCATGCATTCAAACATGTGAAGTCATATTTTGCCTTTTCTAAACCAGGACTATATATATAAAAAAAAGAAATTGAACCAATGTATCCACCCCAAACCATGTCCCTAATTATATAGTAGAAAAGTCAAATAAACAGGCAATCCATCTCAATAAAGAGAATAAATTAATCGATAAACATTTAAATAAATAGACAGACCACTAAGAGCCTATGTAGAGTATTCAGCTCAGTTCATGTCGAGAGAACAAGAGAAACTGAGGAAGAGAATAAAGAGATGAGGCCTATGTTACATTTGAGAAGGCTGCCAGGCGCCTCGTAGTGGCCAAGCCCAGGAACAGACATCTGTCGTAAGGGACAGCAGTTGCCATGGTTACCCTTTTCCTCCTCTATTCAAGGTAGATGTCTTCGGTAGGACAGGCGTATTCTAAGTGCTCCTGGTAGTACTCATGGAATGCCCGTCTAAAACAAGCACATAGAGACATACTTGATCAGAATATACATTGGGATATGTATGTAGCGAAAATGGCGGCTGTGTCAGAATTAAAATTTTCTGATAATTTACTCACCCCGCGTCACCCAAGATGTTTATGTCTTTCTTTCTTCAGTCAAAAAGAAATTTCGGTTTTTGAGGAAAACATTCCAGGATTTTTCTCCATATAGTGGACTTAAACCATATAGTGGCTACCAATAGGTTGAAGGTCCAAAGTGCAGTTTCATTAGTGCAAGATGAGCATTTGTGGTTAAAAAGTATATACAGGTGCATCTCAATAAATTAGAATATCATGAAAAAAAAAATTATATTCTAGATTTATTAGAAAAAGTAAAATATAAAAAGTAAAATTTTTCCAGACTTTTTTGTTTTCATTTTGATGATTACAGCTTGCTGCTCATCAAAATCAAAAAATCAGTATCTCAAATTATTAGAATATTTCATTTCGAGTTATATTAAATTACCATTCTCAGGGTATAAACCCCCTTTCTATAATGTAATTAAAGCGCTCTATTTTCGTGCACTAATTTTGAACTTAATATACTGAAAATTCTTCTTTAGTAGTTCTTAAGGTTATCTTAAGAACATCTAAGTGCACTCAATTGTGTTATTTTGAGACACCTTGAAATATGAACTAAAATGTACTTTTGATATACTATCTCTGTATTTAAAAAATGTATTTAGATACCACTTATAGTACACTTGAACCCATAGTGTACTAAAAGTGGTAACTAAATATATTTTTTAAATATGTGTGCATTAAATTTATTTAATACACGAGTTCCACAATTTGAGTTGAATTACTGAAATAAATGAACTTTTCCACATTCTAATTTATTGAGATGCAACTGTATATATATATTTTTTTTTAAGAAAATGACCGACCATTAAGCTAGACAAGACCCTTATTCCTCGGCTAGGATCGTGTAGAGCCCTTTGAAGCTGCACTGAAACTGCAATTTGGACCTTAAACCTGTTGGTAGCCATTGAAGTCCACTATATGGAGGAAAATCCTGGAATGTTTTCCTCAAAAACCTTAATTTCTTTTCGACTGAAGAAAGAAAGACATAAACATCTTGGATGACATGTGGGTGAGTAAATGATCAGGAAATTTTAATTCTGAAGTGAACTAATCCTTTCAACATTTTCCTCCATTTTTCTGCTAATGATAAGGTTAAATAATGTATATGTTCATAAGGTCATATCATGTACTGTGGCAGAGCTAGCTGTCTCCTGTTTGGGCCCATAACTCCTGTCTGCTCTAAAAGAGAAAAGCTTTAATAATTCACACAGCAGTCTGCTCTGTGCTCTGATAATGGAGCAGAGACCAATCACTCTCATTAACTTCTCTGCTCTACTCTTTTCTTCTTTTTCTTTTTGGCTCTCTATCTCTGTCTCAAAAGTTTATTGTGAATGTTATTGTGTGACGTTTTAAAAGCATTAGACTCACCCCACACACTCGGCTACATGTCTCATAGAGTCCTGAGAGACGAAGACGTGACATGCAAACCTGTTCAGCATCGGGTGCTTGGTGATAAAACCAAAATAACTACAGAAAGACACATAGAGAGAGGGGCCATTCTTATTAAGCCTGCAATATCTTCCAAGACTTATATGGGGAGTTACTAAAAGAAATTAAAAAATAGTGTTATGGTGTGTGTGTGTGTGTGTGTGTGTGTGTGGTTCAGGTAAACCCTACATTATGGGGACGCACAACGTCCCCACAACGATGGCAATATCTGAAATCTTTGTCCTTGTGGGTACATTTTTTGGTCCCCGTGAGGAAAACAGCTCATAAATCATACTAAGGGATGTTTTTGAAAATGTAAAAATGTAGCAAGTTTTCTATCAAGGGTAGATTTAGGAGACAAAATATACAGTTTGTACAGAATAAAAATCATTATGTCTATGGAATGTCACCATAAAACATGGAAACCCAATGTGTGTGTGTGTGTTTGTGTGTTTACCAGTTGTTTTTAGGATGACATCCACAGAAGGAGATGTTTTTCATTTGGAAGAAGTGACTACATCTGTCAAACTATGAAAAGAAAGGAGAAGAGGAATTACATAAAATATAAAAAAAAAAAAAAAAAGAGATTTCGATATTTTCAAAATGTATCTTTTATGTATTAAAGGTGTATTTTCTTTCCCAAAAAATTTAAAGTTATGCACATATAGAAAAAAATAATATTTATTTTAATTTTAGTAAAGTAAAACAGTTAAAAATAATTTACACTCACATGAGATAAGAGTAGCTAAATAATAAATAATACAATTAATAAATAATAAAAAACTCACCACAGGACCAGCTGAATATGACTTAAACTCTTTAACTTGGACATTTTGCCAAAAAAAAAAAAAAGTTTTCTCTCTCATTTTCTCACGCTTTCTCTCACCTCCCCTGAAAAGTCGTACTCATCATCCAAACTCATGACTAGTTTCACACCCTGCAAGCTTATTTCTAGCTCACAAATAGATGGGGGATGAAGATGCACTGTCCTCTTCCTTGCCATAGCGATCTGTAAGACAAACACAAACACATTAGTTCAGGTTTGTATCATATGATAAATCATTGTGCATTTATTTAGTACTATATCGCACAAGTAATGCACAAACTGATACATTTACTATTTACAGTACCTTTTGCATGGCAGCACACAGAATGCCGTTGCCTTGGTGATAAGGAACCTCCACCGAACCCAGGAATTGCACTCGGAAGCTTTCCATCCAAGCAGGGTTCCTCTTCATTGCTATGGAAACACACACATACAGACTCACATATGCTGACTCACCAAGTGCTTTAACAAAGGGACCAGATGTGAAGGCCAGAGAAATAGGAAAGAAAAAGAAAACAGTCACACATTACTTAGTAGAAGGCCACTTCAATAATTACAAAAAGTCTTTAAGATATACATAAATATGTACTCTTAGAATACAATCATATTATAAAATACTTAAAAAAAAAATTTAATCATGGAAAACAGAAATAATTTTATTTTTATAAGACTTGAACATGAGCACAAGAAATAAAATAAAAAAATATTAAAATACTTACTCATCAGGTCTTTTGTTTGGCCAACAACTTCGTGGGCGTAGTACGCTGGGAAAATCCCCCTGGCCCCTGTGCGCATATTATACCCACGGTACCAATAATCATCCTCCTCTTCCTCAACGAATAATGGATCATCAACATCTAACTCCAGCTCATCTGCATGTCGTGGGATGAACCTGCAGCGTGGGCATTAAAACTTGCATCTCCATTGCTTGCAATAGATATAATAAGCAGTCAATTTTAAGTGTTTTGACAGATACTGAAAAATAAGATTTCCTTGAGGGTTTGTATACTTTAAACCAGCTTGGAGCTTTTTGATTAGAGATAGGTGATTTTAGGTTATAGCGTGGGC
The DNA here is from genome assembly GCA_003731715.1 of Anabarilius grahami. Taxonomy (NCBI): domain Eukaryota; kingdom Metazoa; phylum Chordata; class Actinopteri; order Cypriniformes; family Xenocyprididae; genus Anabarilius; species Anabarilius grahami. The sequence continues at coordinate 3,452,353 of RJVU01053773.1, forward strand.
AGCTTTACTCACCTGAAGACTGCTCTGTGAGTCTGATCTCTTTCTTCTCCATTTATAGTGCACGAGAAAAGCCCAAAAGACTCTGTGCCTGAAAAACGCATAGTGCACATGCATTATCCCATTGTATACTGAGGTATAAGCCCCAAGGTAGACCCTCTGTCTGTGTGTGTGTGTGTGTGTGTGTGTGTGAACAGCTTATTAATCATACTAAATGATGTTTTATGAAAAATTAGGGTTGAAAAGTTAGGGTTAGGGGATAGAATATACAGTTTGTACAGTATAAAAATCATTATGTCTATGGAAAGTCCTCATAAAACATAAACTTAACATGTGGGTGTGTCACAGAGTACTGTGAAACCCATTTAGAAGCATGTCATAGAAAACCCTTCATCTTCTGATGTCATCTCATTAGGATTATTAAATAACCTTTCTATTCAGTGAGACAGCCTCCTAAATTATTTAAAATGATCATCTAAATCTCTACTAAACAGTACTAAAAGAGCTCAGTATGGTTCTGTGAATGGGAGTGAATTTAATTTTGGTAATTTATTTATTTAGCCTCAAGTTCCCCTTCAATATAAGTCCAAACCAGTAGAGCTAAAGTCATTGCTGTGGTGATTTGGGCACTAAGAAATCTTTCAAAGATATAAAAATGGCACATTTGATGTTAATTTATTTAACTAAAGGGATAGTTCAGCCAAAAACAAAACTTCCGTCATCATTTACAACCTGGATGACTTACTTTCTTCTGCTTTTTGACCATACAGTGAAAGTCAATGAGTTCCAAAATAACATCTTCTTTGTATGCACAAAAACACATTTTTCAAAACATTTCCTTTTGTTTACAGGTTTAGAACAAAATGAAGGTCAACTATCCATTAACTATATTGTGCAGAGTGTTAAATTTCACTTACTGGAGGACCGTGACGTGCTGTTGACAAATACATTGAGGAACTTCTTTGAGAAAGGCAAATCCGCCTCAGGGGAGGAGTCTTCTTCAGAGGAACTTAACAGAAAATCAGGTCTCATGCCTCCTACCATCTGGCTCTGCCCGTAAATGTCTTCATCTTCATCAACCCCTTCTTCATCACAGATTGTAGAGAGTCCATCACTGTCCTCACTAAGAACAGAGGTACAGCGCTTCAGACTCACCAGCTCAAGCGTTGTGTTTTCATCCACCACTAGGGTGTACTTCATCGAATCATATGCCAAGGAGTCATCAACGGGCCGGTCGGAGGTTGCATTCCTCAACTCTCGTACACTTTCGTCAATAGGTGGGGAGCTGTCCAAGTAAGTCTCCGTTCCATAGGGTGAAGGTGCCTTGTGAAGATCATCCAGAAAAGGGGAGGTATCTTGCTCATCTTCATCATTATCTGTTGAGTACGTAAGACTGAAACAGTGATTGGTCTGTGCTGTTGGGAGGTCCAGCGTAAGGCTGTTTTTGACTTCTGTGATTCGCTGCAAAGTGAGCTGATCGACCCGTGTCTCCCGTCCCTCGTCCTTGTCACTGATTATGCTCTCGCTTAAGCTGGGAGAGTCCAGCTCTTTCATTCTCTCCATCATCAAGTCATTATTTGGCTCCTCCTCTTCTTCTTTCTGCTTGTTTTTCAATGAGTTTTGGGATGGGAAGTCTTCTGATTCATAATTATTTGTCCTTGTATCGAATCTCGCTGTAAAGACAGGTGTAACGGTGCCATATGTAGGGTTGCTCATGTACAGACAAGAGTCTGTTCTCTTGCTTTCCTTCTGTCCCTCTTCAGATACAGAGCTGGCTTCTTTCTCCATCTCTTCCTCCACTCTCATCTCTGACTTTTCAGAGGTCACCTCTTGTGACTTTTCTTCAGATTTCTGCTTCTGCAAATTGCAGGCATCTGTGTCATTGAAAGCATCTGTCTCTAGGTCCGACGAAGGCGAGATGGTGTCGGAGATGGAGGCTGAGCGTTTGAAGCACTCCTCTGGGCAGCTGATTGGGTAGGAGCCTTCTGAAATCATCCTGTTGACCAGATTGCTTAGAAGCCAAGGAGAATCAGAGTTTTCACTGAGCTCGTCCTCGGACTCTGACTCGGACTCTCCCTCGCTGTTACCATCGTAGTCGTCCACAGAGGGCATGAGTTTGGGGCCAACAGGCAAGTAGAAGGAGCGTTTGAAGCTTTCAAGACTGTGGTCGGGCTCAATCTTCAACAACAACTGCTGAGAGCTGCTATCCTCACATGGTACGGCAGGGGGAAGAGTCTCGTCAGGATCAGCCTGGTGCTCATAACCCTGTTCGTCATCTACGTTCTGCAGACCCATCAGAGCTTGGCCGTCATCTAGTTGCAACATGTCTGGGCTGGGATCAAGGCCTGGTGAAGGGTCTTGTTTAATTGGGTCAGGTTGGCCCAGAAGAAGAGATGCTTTTAGACCCACAATACCGCTGTCATGCTCTGTGTCCAGCTCCTGGTCCAGTTCTTGGTCTGAGGTTGGGGAGCTGGCTTCTTCAATGGAATTGGTGAGGTGCGAGGAGCGCCCGCTGCTGGATTCACTTGTTAGGTCCAGCTCTGTCTCTGAGATGGAGGAAATCATGTTACTAGCAAGTGGACCACACGCAAATGCAGCCTCAAGTTCCCCTTCAATATCAGAATCCGAACCAGGAGAGCTTAGGTCATCGCTGTGGCGGTCTGACTCTGTGTAATGTTTGGCATTCATATCTGCAATACCTGGATCAGAAGAAGGAGAAGTTGTGTCATTTGCAGCAGCAGGTTGGCCCTGATGCATGTTTCGAGGTTCATCCATAGCAACAAGTATGTCTGATCGACTGGATGACACGTAGCTGGAGACAGAAATAGATTCTGTTGGTTCAATGCAGGGGAACTCAACGTAAGAAGAGTCCCCAGCTTCCTTGCAGGTTTGATCATAGGTATCCTTACTCATGAAGTCAATGGCAAAATCTTTGTCCAGCTCCTCGTCCGATAGTGGAGTCTCAGCATCATTACCAAGAGGTGCAGTTGAGGACAGACACCTACTGGTGCCATCGTTTTCAAGCTCTGGGTCGTCAGCAGTCTCCGTGGTCACGGTGTAAGTGTCATTGGTGTGTCGAGAGCGGCAAGGTCGACGTTTGGCATGGCCATTCAGGTCGTGGTCGACCTCAGTGTCAGAGCACTGAGAAGTGCAGTCATCAACCGAGGGGAGAAGCTCACTTAGAGTGGATTCTTCAACATCAGGTTTCACCTCAGTTGCCTCAGAGCCACTTGACAAGTTATGTTGACCAAAGGAGCCTAGTTTGGGGGACAATAAAGAGATAGAAAAAGAAAAAGAGAGATGGAGGGTAATTTAGATAAGTTGACAAGGATAAACAAAAGACAAAATGAGAAATGTTTTTGGAGGTTCATTTTGCCATTAGCAACATGATCAGACTTCTTACCGTATTCAGGTCGCTCTCGTCTGTTGCCCTCAAAGTCGTACAGCAGCGGCCTGCCAGGTGACTGATGGAGACCACAATGTCCTGGTGGGTTTGAGGGTGTACCTTTGGCAGTGGTGTCTGGAGCCCCTGGGCATGAGGTGGTCACATGGGAACCGTCCTCAAGGCAAGAGTGGTTTGGAGACAAACAGCCTAAAATATTGAATAAAATGAGTCACAATGGGATAGATTTATAGTTACAGATACATCCAGAATAAATATTAATAAATATAATCAATCAGGTAGATTCTAATGCAAAAATGTCAAGAATAGTTAAAACTTGCATAGAGCATACAAAGTAAGGGAATTTGAGCTTTTAGAAAATAAATACAAAAACTATTAATTTTTTATCTTTATATGAAATATAAAGACTAAAATTATTATTATTATATATTTTATATATTATTATAATATATACACTACAGTATATGANCACTGTATATGAGCAATAATCACCCTGTGAAGTCGGGTTTCGAAGAGAATCCTGCCAGCTTGACTTTCGTGGTGACACATTGCTGTTGTTGTTCAGGGAGTCCTGAGATTAGAACAAAAAAAAGGAGTTTAAATATTGATATACATATATTTATTGATTTATTGATTGTGTAAGGTGTGTTAGAGGTACCTGTGAAACTGGTGCAGTCAGGTTTAGAGTGGTTGGGCGGCTCTTGAGGGTGCCCAGAGTAGGGGAGGGGGGAGGAGATGCTGATGGTGAGGGAGGGGCATCAGGATCTGCTTCCTCTTCTTCCTCATCATCTTCATCTTCATCATCGATCATCTCAAACTCTTGGAAGTCATCTTGGAATGAGCATACTGGGTGGTGGAAATCATTCTTTTCCAAAATTAAGCAGTCCTTTACAAAGGAGAGAAAAAAGAAAATATATATATATACTATTAAACATTACCATAAATCAATACTGCAGCCTGAAACAAGAGTTACTGAATGGACTAGTGAAGATTAATTATACACATAAATTCAATATCCACAAAAATCAGTCAGCATGAACATTCTAGCTCAAGAGCAAATGCTTCTCATGTGTACCATACATGATTCAACATGACCTTTTTCTGTACTGTTAATGTTTTGTTCCGTCAGTTAGTTGGGCCATATGTTCATCATGGACTGGATGAAGACTTGACTGCTAGCCAGGCCATATTTTTTTGAAACATGTATTACTGTATATAGATGATCGCAGGCAAAACAAACTCCATTTTGCAGATATGTTTAATGACAAATGCAGAATACATTTCTGACTGTAATAATGAAACCAACAGTGAGTTTAAATGTATATTTTAGACAATTTACCAGAGTATTTAAAAGAAATGTGAAAGTCATTTTATTGGTAAACCTAGAATACTTTATAGTCAACATAAAACAGTGTTCACAAGCCATTAAAAAAAAAAAAATGTAGGGCAGGATTAGATCAGTGATTGATTGGTTAGTAAAAAGTCAGACTAAAATGGTTCCGATTTGGACTCAGAGTCTGATTAAACACTCAAAAGGACCACAAATGTGTCTTTCGTATTATTATTAATGTATTATTTTGTCTTTAAAATGGAAAGACTGTGGATGGACTGAACAAAGCTGAGAGAATCATGTCTTGTAGGGAAGGGCAGATGGTGATCGATGCTAAAGCTCCTCAGGTTTCAGCGCCCTTCCAGGAAAACAAGTCAATGCACTTACATAAGCATAACGTCTGAAATTCACCTCAATTAAGAACATACACACTACAGCTAAAATTCTGTTTGTTGCTTGGCAAATGTGTGTGGGTGAGGTCATTAAAAGTCCCACACTGCATTAGATTCACAACCAGCTGGCACTGCAGGGATCTGAATCTATATGCCATCTCTATCAATCAATACCCCTGACCAGCAGCAGTCAAACACACTATGACCAATAACTACATTTAGAAGAGTTCCAGAAAAGCTGTAATGCTGTAATGTATGGATGTAGTTCTAGCTGTACTGCATGAATTAGTCTATAAATGTTCTATTGAAACTCTATCGCTCTAATATTTCCAAGGACAAGGCCTCACCCCTGACCAGCACTGATTTTACATCCCTGCTTAGAGATGAAGTCAGCATTACACCAGCAAAAAGTGTTCTGCTGAGCCAGCCGAACTCACACAGAAGTCATGAATGAATGCAGTGCTCTCAACGCTGACCGCAAAGGCAGAGCAAGAGAGAGATGATGAGAAAAAAATAAAAGATGCAGTGTTAGAAGGTGAAAGAAACACCATAGGATTGTAAAGGGAGAGAAAAGAGAAGTTTAAAAGCAAACATACAGCACACATCATATATTGCAGTCAATGCAGGAGGCGGGGCAGTGATGCCACTGACGTCTCAGACAAGTATCTATACTAATGCAGAGACATTAACTACAGCACAGCACTGCATAATCGAGGGCTGTTGAATAATTCATAAGATGACCTGTTCATCAGTTCACAATGAGTCAGTCAATGTGGCCTGATTTATTCTAGTTACCAAAAAAATAGACAATATTTCCAGATTATCGTATCTTGTTTACTTTAAATAAAATATAGAAACACAATATATATTATAGTGTATATTATTAGAAATCTTTTAAGTAGCCTAACAAAATGTATAGGGAAGGCCAGTTGTTGGTTTTTTTGTTTGTTTTTTTCACATTTTACTTAAATATTTCTTAATATCATAAGTCACGTACCTTAATAAAATAAAATAAAAATGTTACTGTCACTGCCCAGAAAAAAAAAGATAGTTCATTGAACATACCTTTTGTAACAACATACCCCAGTATTGGAAATCTACCATTAAAGGATTAGTTCACCCAAAAAATAAAAATTTTTCATTAATTACTCACTCTCGTGTCGTTCCAAACGCATAAATCCTTCATTCATCTTCGGAACACAAATTAAGATATTTTTGATGAAACACAAGAGGTTTATTAATCCCCCATTCATGTTTATTCAAAAATTTTGTCTCTCCCCTTTCATTCGCCTACGCAGTTGACGCAGTGCAGTGCTTCCGTTGTTACATCCGAATGCCGGCTCAGTATTGGCCGGCTCCTGCGTCAGCATCACACACATGCATTGTGCTGCTCACATGTACAGCGTCGGCCAATTCTGAGTCAGCGTTCTGACGTAGAACCTGGAAGCGCTGAATGTAAGTAGCGTAGGAGAATGACACAAAGAGAAGATATTGTTGAATAAAGTCATTATTTTTGTTTTGTTTCTGCGCACAAAAAGTATTCTCGTCGCTTCATAAAATTACGGTTGAACCACTGCAGTCACTATTTTAACGATGTCTTTAGTACCTTTCTGGACCTTGAAAGTGGTGGTTAAATTGCTGTCTATGGAGGAGTCAGATACCTCTCGGATTTCATCAAAAATATCTTAATTTGTGTTCCGAAGATGAACGAAGGTCTTACGGGTTTGGAACGACATGACGGTGAGTAATTAATGACAGAATTTTCATTTTTGGGTGAACTAACCCTTTAAATAGATTTTTAATAGTCTATTTAAAGGGTTAGTTCACCCAAAAATGAAAATTCTGTCATTAATTACTCACCCTCATGTCGTTCCAAACCCATAAGACCTTCATAAGACCTTCAAGCTATTTAATAGCCTTTAAACTTTAAATTTAAATATTGTAGAATAATTAATATTTATTAATTGTTATTAATTTTAGGAAAATAAATGTTTAAAATCTACCTTCATTACACAGTTAACTCTTGTCTGAAAACATGTCACATAGCAAAATATAGCTTTTGAGAAAACATCCCCACGTGACTAATTATATTTGATATAAACCTAAAAAATGTCAATATTAAATACAAAAAAGATTAAATAAAGGTCATCGTGTTAGCAGCAAACTGCCCACCTGTGCTGTTTTCTGCTCCACCCTATGAGCTTATGACATCAATTAAAACCCAGTCTTTCATCTGAGATTTTGACCTACAATACCTCTCATTTTACCAGACTGAAATGTGATGAAATGTTACTAGCTACATTAAATATCAACTACACTGATGAGTTAGAAAGCAGATGTGTAGACGTACTATGTATTCACACATATACTGTTCCGCAACAAAAACATCTCAACCATTTGTCTTTGATCTCTCATTATGAGCAATTTGGACAGACACTAAGATAGCACATCTCATGCTGTTTAGCTTATCCCTCACACACAGAGAGTCATCAAACATCATAACTGCAGATTTAACCCTTAAACATGCACTTCATTTCTACAGAGGTGGGCCTTAAAGATAATAAGAAATCCAAACTGACCGTATTTACTTAGTGTGAACAAATTATGAATGCTTTTCTGCTAATACAACAAAGGCTGCACAGCAGGAAACAAATATCAGACAATAATATAATAATGTTTAATTTAAAAAAAATCATGAATAACATAATCACATTCATAATTTCACAATGTGCACTTTTAAAACCAACAGGATGCACTTTTCATAATAAAATGTATGAATTGCTTTCATCAAAACTTTCTCCAACTCTTAAATTCCACATAATTTTAAGCTAATTATTCTATTTCATTAAGAAATGCCAAATTACGTAAATTAAATGTGTTGCTGAAAATTGAATACTGTTTCATGTGTTTTTTTTTTTTCCCAATATTGCACTCTACTCAGCTAACATTCATCAACAGCATACTGTAACATGCAAAACCCCAGAAACCCAAATCTGTTAAATATATTCAGAGAGCCAGAGCCCTGTGTGACCGAATGAATAATCCATGAAGGAATTGAGAGCAAGGGTGAGAAAGCTGGAGCGAGAGTGAGAGTGTCTGGAAGGATGGAATTGGATCTTGAGTTTTTGTCATATTGCTGTTGGCTGGAAATTATCTGTACAAGAATCATTCTATAAACATTAATGTCTAAATGTCACAATCGTTCTTGACTGGCACAATGGGCACAGTCACAAATAGCCAAATGTATTTATATATATTTCACAGTATTCCCGTAGGTGTGTGTAATTTCAAAAACAGATTCAACCAGCAAAAAAGACAACTAATTACACAAATATAAAAGCATACTACTATACACCAAGTGGGCTTTGAGAAAGCTCAAACAGAAATCCTACAAGTAAAAATAATCTTCTCACAATTGCTTATCACAGAAGGCATAAAAGGAAAAATGGATAAAGCAGAATGAAAGAGTAACTGATTTTTTAGAGATAAGCAGATAAGTGGCCTTCACTGGAGAAGTGAGTGTGGTATAGAGTAGCTGTCCCTCGTAACTTCAGGACTTTAATCTGCTATCAGAGAAGTAGAAGATCACCAGAAATCATATTTTTAGATTTTACAAGGATTTTTTATTTGAATTAGAACCTGTTTTTCCTCACAACTTTAAAACAATCTGTTATGCATGGTGAAAGCTCACTGAGCCAAAATAGGCATTTGTCTTTGTAACATTAGTCTCATTACAACATTTAGCACAAAACAATCAAATGAGGTTGTGATGGCATAAACTTTAAATGACTGTAATTTGGGGGGAAAAGGCTGCAAAGTTTTCATTCAACAAGATGAACCGATTGCCAACTTTTATAAATGTACATCAGTGGCCAAAAGTGATGTCCGAAGGGGATTTTTGCACAATATTAATGACACTTCAGGATCTATTAAACAATCATGTTATACGGAGAAGAAGAATACAATAAACTTGTTTAAGGTATTTAAAATGACACAATTATTTGGCAAGAAAGGCAACCTCTTAATCCAGCCTCTTATAACTGTAGGCTTACAGTTCAAGATGAAACTGGAGGTTGGAGGTCTTAAGAAGCTGTTTTAAGGTGGTCCCGCATTCAGGTTATTTTCATCCTCCTGTCAAAATGCTCACCTTGACCAACCACAAGACTTTACATTCTACATGGTAGTGGCCTTAATGTGCTTCTGTGGATATTGTGACAAGATTTAGCCATTTTAACAATATCTTCCTTAGTTGCAGAGGACCCCATATTCTCCTAAGTCTCCCGTCGCCGCTGGTCCAACCCAGCTCCATGTTTCCTGTGTCTCCGGCATCATCTCCTCCTGCATCCTAGCTTTCCCCAGCACCTTGTCCACCTTCAAAGCCTCCAACCTCAGTCCTTTGTTAGATTGATTATTACGGCGCGAGGACGCAATTTCCTGTGCTCCTTATGGCATCATCGTCCTTCCTGCTTTGCCTTGGTCAGATACCACTTTCGGGCCTTCAGCTGCGCTTCATCCCATCCATTCAGCTCTGTCGGGCTCCGCCTTCCCTCCAGCACCGTCTTGGTCCTCAGTCCCACCGGCTCCGCCTCAGTCCCATGGCACCCTGGCTCCATCTCAGACGTCTGTCGCTGTGGCTCTACCATAATGTCAGGATTATGTCATACTCTGTTTAGCTTTCATTGTGTTTTGGTTTTGTTTTCCCGTTTTGAGTTCTGTTTGCTACTTAGTTCCCTTAGTTACTAATTACATTTACCTATTGTTTATTGAGTTACCTCATTATCTCTGTATATTTAAGTTCTCAGTTTTCTGTTTATTGTTCTGTGTTGTTTTTACATGGTTATTTTCTCCAAGTGTTATCTCCTGTGTATTCCTGCTCTGAATAATTGAATTAAAGACTGTTCTTTGTTATATCCTTCTTCGTGCAATTTACTACAGTGACAAATGCTACTGAAGTCACAATTGTGTTGCATTGTGATCTATGGATCTTTCAGAAGTGTACATATTGGGTGCTTTTCATTACTTATTTGTGCATCCTCATTTCATTTCCTTGCTTATTTTGTCCTCATGTCTCAGCTCCTCCCCCTTAGGATGCAAGAGAAGGATGCAAGGAATGAAAATGAGGACAGAAGAATCGAAGAAAAGCTTATTTGTACTTTTCAATATTCTTGATATATAAATATTAATATAGCAAGATGCCCTATTAGAGATGTATGGTTTATTTAAACTGCAAAGGTAAAACATAACTTAAAATTATTGTCACAGATGTGAAAGGAGAGGAGAATTTAAATGTGCGTCAGGTTTTTCGACAAGAAAAACATAGGATACACCTGTGTATCCACTAGATCCTCTGAAAGCTTCCTCACTCCTCATTCCTCGCCTCCTCATGGTGCAGTTAGAGAATTGAGATGTTAAAAGCAGCCTCTGAAGTGTGAAACTGACCCTCTGCTAAGCCCCACCCACTTACTGTTGCTAATCTGTCAAGCTTTCTTAGCAACTGCATATAGTCACCAAAAAAGGCTGTGGTATGGCATGGAAGACTACATATGAAAAATGAAATTTGATTTTTGATTCATAATCAAACAGAGTTAATCTTTTTTAAATCTATTTTTGGCATTTTTTTAAAAATAATTTCAAATGGATAAATAATATTGGGTTATATATATATATATATAAAACAATACTAATATGAAGCTAATTTAAGCAATGATATCTAAAAGAAAACATTAGACATTTAATACATATTCCCAAACCAACAGCCATCGTTCGTATAAACCTAGAAGGGTTCTTATGTAACAGCTCTTGGTACATTGGAGGTACAGAGAATGTCTTCTGTGATTTCATAGTCTCTAGTTGCATAGACAAGGGACAGGCCCTTCAAACACAATGCAGTGTTGCTTCCACATAATCCTGTGGGACAGGCATTTGTGTGTGTACGTGTGTATATGTGTGTGTGCTGGATTAGAGCTGCTAAGTGTGATAAAAAAAGAAAAACCGTAGCCTGACGCACTGCATAGACAAATAATATACAAATAACGGACCACGGTCCGGTTCCAGTCCCAGGCTTGGTTTCAACTGGACCACGAGACAAAATGACAACTGTAGCACCATTTTACCGTTTCTACAGTTTAAAGTGAGCAGAGCGTCAAAACAATGGAGCTGTTCACACCAGTTTATGGTAATGATCAATCGCCGTTATTTCCTCTAATATTTTTATCTAGAGCCAAATGTGCTTCATTCAAGCCTTTTCCGCGTTATCCACGCATTGCTTCTATCCCCCGCTGAAGACATAAAGTGCGACAAGAGCTGCAGATTATTTTAACAGCAGCAGCAGAAACACGGTGAGCAGCAAAGTATTTGATACTTTCACTAAAATGCTTCAGAAAACAATAATGCAGCAAATATAGTTATTTTTATTTCATGCATACAGTATATGACTCTGATAGTTTAAACCAGGTTTGTTACAGACTTTTTATTATCTACATTTAGCATTATTAAGAGCATTTCATAATAAACAATGTTACAATTGGGAAAATTATTTGTAGACAATAAAAATGTAGAAATTCCTATTAGCTTTGTTTTCTGCTCATAATGAGAGAATTGTACGTTGTTTGTTTGTTTGTTTTTAGAAGATATATATTCTAAGCAAAATATACAAATGTTCCAGACTTCAAGAGGAAAACCTGAACCCCCATACAGTATCTTTTATCAGTCACATGGCCTTCTGCCATGCATAGAAATCTAAATGTAAAAAATACTAATAGCCTGATAAAACATCTGATCTTACCTTTTAATAATCATATCCAATTGGGCTGAACTGATATAATATATATTTCATTCTCAGACACCACTGCTTTGGCTACCGCTCACTTTTTAGATCAACCAACCAATCAATAAAAGACCAGCCTATGGACCATCCAATCATCAGCCAGTACCAACTAATCAATCTACCAACATACTGAACAATCTGAGGTCACTGCATGCTATGATGCCCATAGACTGCAATTGTGTGTGGACCGAATCACTGCATTCAAATCAATTAGGCACACCAAAGGCACTTGAAGCGTTATAATCGAAACTTTGCATGCACGTTTGAACATTTCTAGAGAGAACACAGGCAGAAGAAATTCGGAGCAGAGTAAGGAAGAGGAAATGGTTTTGCTGTAATAAGACTGAGGTGCAGAAAGCTGAGAAGAGAGGTCTGCATAGCAGCAAACCTCACTGGGTCACCAGCCCTTCTACTGCAGCCGTGGCACACCGCCACCGCAATAAAACATTTACAAGCACTCAATGCAGCCAGCACACAAATACACACACATAGTATCAAGTGCAACTAATTGCACAATCACACTACATCCATATTAACACATATAGCACACGGGAAAACTTCTAAAGCAAAGCCTCAGCATTTAGGTGTTTTACAGTAGTCTAGTGTGAATTCATATATTCAGATTAGACAGACAGACAGACATATAGATAGATAGATAGATAGATAGATAGATAGATAGATAGATAGATAGATAGATAGATAGATAGATAGATAGATAGATAATAGATAGATAGATAGATAGATAGATAGATAGATAGATAGATAGATAGATAGATAGATAGATAGATAGATGATAAAAATCAACATCGACACTCAGATTTACTGTCATGAGCACATGTGAATATTAATGTTTTCAAACCTAGAGCCTTTTAAAATTTAAATGAGCTCTTTGACATGCCAACTGGCGAGTGAAGTGATGACACTATTTCCAATGGTGTGATAAGCCACATCCATATATCTATATGTCTTTGCAAGCTGCTCTTGCTGTGAGCATAAACAGCATGTTGAGCATGATAGAGCTGGATTCTAAAAGTTATGCTTACAGTTTCCTTTACTCATAGGGCAGGATGTATCAGACTTTACTGCAGAACACTAGACTCATTGCAGAAAACAGCGTACAGTGTAAATAGTAAATCAGGTAAAGTGCTAATCTAATCTTGCATAGTGCACAAAGGATCTCAGAGTTATTGCTAAAGAGCTTTGTGTTTAACACACAGCAGTGGATCATTGTGGCGTGTGAGAATAGAATAGAATAGAATAGTTTCTTCTAAAAGAAAACAACAGAATATTTCCCAAAAATAGAACAGAACAGATAATCGCCTCAATAAAACTCTAAAATAAAATAAAGATAAAATAAAATAAAAATTTAAAAATAAAATTCATACCTTCTCATATGGATCAGAGTCGTAGTTCAGTCCTATGCCACAATCATCTGTGATTTCAGACAAATCTTCATCATCAAACTCCTCCAGACTGATGTCATGAGCCGGCCTGCAGACAGAAACACAAAATAATGAACACGCCAGTTCTCTCACTATTCGAAAGACTCATGAATTAAATCATGCATTTCTTTAAATATACTGAAATCAACAGGTTTGTGTGAGGGTTAGGTTTAGGCATAGGGATTTAGGAAATATCATCACCTCTGTATAAAAAAATGCATCTATGAGATGTGGTGGAGACCAACGTCTGTGTACACAGAAAGTTGTCTGTGATGGGTAAGTTTAGTGTAGGGAGATGTGTGTGTGTGTGTGTGTGTGTGTGACATATCAGGACACAAATGTTACCCCATGTCCCCATTTTTCGAAAGGCTTATAAATCATACAGAATTAGTTTTTTTGAGACAGTAAAAATGTGCACAGTTTTCTGTGATGGGTAGGTTTGTAAAGTATAAAAACCATTACACCTATGGAATGTCCCCACAATTCACAAAAACAAACCTGTGTGTGTGTGTGCGCATGCGTGTTGTGTTGTGTGTCCCTGTGGAAGTCTGATCTGAAATATGAGCTGCCACTACATATCAGCTGATTCCACACACACACACACAGGTCACTAGCCACAAGGTCACTCAGACTAGCACACTCTACCATATATATGCACACACACATTCACACAAACACATACACAGAAGCATAACACCAGCTAGGACATGGCCATCACATCTTTAAACAACATAATTTCTCTCCTCCACCGTCCCCATTTATTATTGATAAGTGGGTTAGCATGAGTTAGCATGCTGCTAAATACGGCCAGCCTCTGTTTTGCCCTGCATTGGCTCAGCAAAACGCATTAACCCGGATTCTGGTGTATGCTAGCCGCTAACGCAGGGAAGATTTCATCTTAGCTGAGCTCCACTCGGCTGACAGCAGTGCTGCAATGCAGCTTTTCACAGTCAGAGCGTCACAATCACACAGATCTGTAATGTATGGAGGATCCAAGACAGAACAAGAAAAATGGGAGAAGGACATAAGCTTGTTTACTGGGTGCATTCGTCTGAAAATACAGTTTTTTTTAATATATATATATAAATCTGGTTTCAAGCAATGTTTTAACTGAATTATGCCTAATAATTTGTACAGCTATTACTCTACTAATATTGCTACAAAAAGAACTAATATTGTTGACAGAGGATGAAATGCACATTATATAAACGTTAGTTACAGATCTAAAATTTGAATGGATGAGCCACTTTCAAAGCAGTTGCAAAATAATCAATTTATCTGTGACCCCACATCACTTAAATTCTAAAAAAGATGCAGGAAGCTGAATTAGAGGGAGTCTGCAATGATCAGGTAACATGTCCCCTCACTGTAAGTTGCTCTGGTCCTCTTAAAAATAAAATTTTGAGATTGTGTCAGCCCATCATGAACCCGAAAGCCCCTTGAATGAATGAATGAATGAATGAATGAACGAACTAATGAAAACTCTAAGGCCTTGTAAATTTTAGTAACAGACATAGTTAGAAATGTTTTCATATTTGAATAGATTAATCCATGTCTTTGATAATGTAATTTTATAAACATTTAAATAAAATAATAGAATACAAATGATACAACTTTAATAAACTAATTTAAAAGTGAAGCAGTTCTCTCTAGATTGTTTTGGGTTCTGATCCCTTTTGTGTAAGGCTATGCCATTCTGTAAAGCAATATCATCTCACATCATAAAAACAGATTTATGTGGGCAAACATGATTTATACTGTGACAAAATACTTTCTGAATGTAGCATTTGCTCAATTGAGTTGTTTTGGTCTTTTAATGTATTCTGTGACCATTTCTCTGCTGGCACTCATACTTACTCACAAGGCTCATTTAGGTGAATCACATTTGTCAATAATGATTCATTTTGTGATTTCTATGTTTATGCTATTCCTGGTTTTTGTGTCACAGGTCAAAACTGCTGAACTCATGACTAACTATGCTGACAAAAATGTTATCAGCCATCATCTAAAAACCATACATCATTTCATTAATAAAGTATACCTCCAAGAAGAATGCTAAACCAGCTGGATTAACCTGTATTTAACATATAAAATCTTGTCAAACTCTTTTTAACACCAGAAGTCCTACTGTAATGTCACCCAGTCCTTCTTTTTCTTTTCTCTGCAGTTATGGTGTAGTAATAAAGCAAGCAAAAATGGTAAAATAGTATTCAGGTTCTTGTGGTGTGGTGTATATGAGCAGCTGTCTAAACCTGCTGGGCTGTGATCATTCAGGAAAGCTCAGTCTGGCAGTGATGTGGCTTTTGTAGAAGTGGACACCACAAAGTATCAGGGTCAAAAGTACTGGGCTCCAGTCAGCTCTCACACCTATTGGCAAGTGACTGTTCAAAAGTGAGTTGTACTTGTTTAGTCACATTTCTGTGGTCTTTTTCTGCTCTTCTGACTATATGACACAAATGAATAATCTTCAGTTGGCTTAATCTGATTTCATTCTAATCAAGTAAACAGGTGTGCGGTCTATTTCGCTATTACTGGCAGAGTTTAGGCTGAAGATATTAGCAAACATTGCTTAAATTATTTATTTGGAGGTTTATTAAAATTGTAATCTCAAAAACAAAATAAATATTAAAACTATGTTTATTGCTAGAGATACATTTAGTCATCTGCACTGTAAAATGTTTTGTCATATTGATTTTTATTTGATTAAAAACATATTTCATAATACTGAATCAACCTGACATCATTAAATTATGCCAATCAAGAGTCAGACAAGATAGAAATATTCCTAAAAGGTAACAAATGCACATATTTAGTTGTGTGCAATGTACAAAACTGTAGTCAAACAGTTTGTCATAAACTACAACTAAAAACTGTATATAAATAAATAAAAATCAACTGTGAAAATCTTTTTGGGACAGTACCTTGTGTGCACAGCACAACAAGGGAAATCAAGTGTGTGGAATATCATCATGTGTGCTGACCTGTGGGTCAGATTCTAGATGAACAGACAGGAGACGGGCTGGTGTAATCAGGGATGCCAGGCTATTGTCGAAACTGGCACCTCCCAGAAGTAACTGGCAACCCTGACATTACTGGAGCACAATAGAACCAGACTGGAAAGGTAAACTACTACTAACTATTTCCCACCTCTGAGCAAACAAAGGGTGATAATTAACCTGGGTGGTTTTTCCATGCTTCTAACAAGCTACGTTAGCTTTTTCTGTGACATTTGGTACAGAGCACACTGCAACCAAATAAGCTATTTGGCATTTTTCAAAATAAATGATGACCAAATTTTCTTTTTAAGTAGTATTATGCTACAGCATGTAAAAAAAATAAGTAAATAAATGTCAATATGATTAAAAGTGGAATTAACTAGTTTACTCCAATTGTTAGAGTATATGAAACAAGTATTCAAAGAAATTGTGTATTAATCTAAATTCAAATACAGCAAGTCTTATGGTTCACCAAAGCAATCCCCGAATTTGGAGAGGCTTTAAAAATGTTCAAGATTCCTAATGCTTTTAGAAAAAAATATTTCTTCAACCTCTGTCAACCTGCCATCCTGATCAGAGCACCATTTACAGGGATTTCAGTGCTGAACATGTTTCTACATAAGCCTCTAATGACCTTCCCATGAGATGAAACATGGAGTGCGGAAATAATCCCACATACACGAGAAAAACGTCAAGGATCCAGACAGTTGATTGTGTACTTTGAGGAATCGTTTTAATAAGCTTCTGTTTAATCACTATAATATCAGAGGATTTTAAAGAACGTCACTCCAATGTGTGTGTGTGTTTAGGGCACTTCAATCTAAGGCTGGCTAAACCAAATCAAACCTTCACATTTAAAATTCCAAAAAAAGGAGATTTACATCTCTATTCCAGCAAGTCTGTCTCTATTCACAGTCCATGCTCAGATCTAAATTGTGGCTTCACTGCAGACAGTACAGGAGCTCTTGGGAGAAGCTGTGCTCTAGATTCAGAACCACTCTGTGATATTAGTTACAGACTCACAGAGATTCATGAATTATGAATGAGTAAAAAAACAAAAAAAAAACAGATCTAGCAACAGTGATAATGATGGGATGAATCTACAAACACATTTAGCTTTGGAAATTAACCTACAGTATCTTTGCTCTAAGTGGTGAGATGTTAGTTTAAAGTCTGTTTTAGCTCATTACAAGGGTTTTATACAAAAAAAATTAATCATACTTTTGACAAAAAATAATCTATTATTATTATAAATTCTTAATTTACCATTCACACATTTTACACTGAGAGAGTGACAAAAATGTGAAAAGACAAACAAACTCAATGAAAGGGGCCAGAATATGATAGCGACTCATCATGTCATAGAGAGAATATCATAGCGAGGGTGGGCTTCGTGTCACCTAGCAACCACCCAAAACAGAAATTCCCTAGCTACCACCAAGAACACCCTAGAAATTGTATTGCAACATGCAAAAAACACTCACTAACAGCATAGCAACCCCCTAGCAACCAACCAGAACTTAACTGCTATGCATAAAAACACTCATAATACTTTAGCAATGACATAAGACACTAAAAAGTGCTCAGAGCACCCTAAAAACCACCACCTAGCATTGCCCTGGCAAGTGGCAACCACCCAGAACACCCTAGGAACAGTACTGCAACATGCAAAATACACTCACAACCACCTTAGCAACAACATAAAAAACACCCTAGCAACTACCCAGAACACTGGTAACTGCACAAAACACTAATAATACTTTAGCAATGACATAAGACACTAAAACCTGTTCAGAGCACATTAACAATAACATAGCAACACCCTGGCAACAACCACCCACAACGTCTCATCATTGTGGCAGGAGGTTTTGCAAATTCAAGCTCTACTCACATCTAGTAATCTTTGCCAAGCATGTGTTCTGTGATGATAAGGAATTATTTATTGTTAAATCAATTAAGAAACTGTAAGTCACGGTGACAAAAAGACAAAAAGATTTCAAATGTTCCATCTCCAGGGCCACAGATGGGATGTTCTTCACATAATTAATCAAAGATGAAGCACCTGTTTTTCCAACAAACTTCTAACCTCTCCATAGGCAGCCTTATCAATCTTGTAAAGAAAGAGATTATTTCTTAACATTCTTTATTGACGGCCATTTAAAGGCTCACAATTGCTCCCCATGATCGACTGTCTTCCAAAGCCCCAATTTTACTCTCTAGTCTTCCAGGCAACCAACAGTTGGCCCTTACAAACCCATTAATCCTAATTACGAAAGGTGGGGCATGTTTCATGCCCTGGGGATGCATATAAGCTGCCAATCATTGGATGTTGCCATAGTAGCTGCGCTGTGCAAGGGGTGATGTCACACCATTAACAGAACACCACTGAGGCACATGGCAGGTTAAGTAGGGTGAGGTCACCTCTGCAGCTGTCACCATGACAACACATCCCACCAGAGATGGACTTAATGTGCTGAATCATGCATCTATTCACTTTCTGGTTTGTTTTCAAACAATGGTAACTTCTGGATTGTTGAATGCACTGCAAAATGCAATACATTCCAAAAGGGTTAGAGAAAGTCAGATTTATGTGGGAAGCTTCTCATGTGAATAAAATAATGATAATCAGAAATTACTTTAAAAGTGATTCTCAATATATAATCATTTCTACCAATAATAAACCACAATAACATAACTGACTACAGACTTTGACATAGACTTTCCTTTAAACCTTTATGTTCTCACCTCTAAGACAAAGAGAATGAACTGAGAAATGAGGGACACTAATAAAGCAAAACCTCAGGAAACCCAGCACTTGACTGTATGCGTATGCATTAATTATGAGGAAAGGAGTAGAAGAGGAAAAGACAGAACAGCAAATGAGGAGAGAGGGGGAGAGAGAAATGTGCAAGATGTAAAGGTTAGACGAGTCATGAGAGATTTTGTAAAAGACTGTATACAATTTTTAGGTAAAGGAAAAAATATAAAACCGCTGAGACGTGTCTTTATGTTTGGGTGCATATTTATATTTAGAACATGGATCTATAGAATACCTGATTCTGATTGCATTTTTCTATTAAATATTGTAACGTACATAAACATATACACAGTTATTCTCAAATTAATCATGAATTCAACTTGTTTACTTAACATCAGTTGATCTGACCATTACAACTGTCAGTCATGTAGTTGTATTATTAAAGCAGGCAACAGAGATAAAAACAAATCAATCTTTATTTAATCCCTAAACTAAAACTCAGGAGGTCCAGGAGAATAACATAACACAACTACTAATAACATAGATGAGACTGGACAATGGAACAAAAGTTAACTAAGGGCTTAAATACACAGGGGATGATTAGCTGAAACAGAACAGGTGTTAACTAATTAAGAACCATGGAAACGTATAAGTTTGTGTTCTCTAATGCGTATACTTGCAAATGAGGCAGGTAAAACGGGAACAGAACACAGAGTAAACGAAACCAAAACAGGCTACACGTGACATTACACCCCCCTCCCGAAAGGCGCATTCTCCTCCAACTGAAGAGGGAGGGTGGGGGCTCTGGAGGAGGACGTGGAGGAGGCGAAGGACAGGAAACCGTTGAAGGTGACGGTGGGAAAAACCAAGGCGGCGATGATGGTGGGAGGAGTCAAGGAGGATCCAGGAGCAGAAGTAGCGAGGCGGGAACCCAAAGGACAGCCAGGACGATGTCCCACGGCGGAGTTGAGGGACGGAGAAGCCATGTTGGAGACTTGTTTGATGACATCAGGAGAGCGACTGACGGGGACAAGGCCGATGGATGCAGAGCCCTGGGCACAGACAGAGAACAGATGGGAAAGGGTGACAGCGATGGAGCCAGGGTGCCTGAGGACTGAGCCTGAGGGAAGGCGGAGCCAGACGGAGCTGAAGGGGTGGAGAGACGAAGCACGGCGAATGACTTGTAAGTCCATGCCGCAGGCAGGAGCCGGAGGGACGAGGGAGCCC
Organism: Anabarilius grahami; assembly: GCA_003731715.1. Classification (NCBI taxonomy): domain Eukaryota; kingdom Metazoa; phylum Chordata; class Actinopteri; order Cypriniformes; family Xenocyprididae; genus Anabarilius; species Anabarilius grahami. The sequence continues at coordinate 3,472,724 of RJVU01053773.1, forward strand.
ATGGTGTCGTCAGCTGCAGGGACGATGGTCTCTGGTGGAGTTGAGTTTGAGAGGAGCTGAGGCGGAGCTGATAGGTCGTCAGGCCGAGGTGGAGTGATGGGATCAGTGGCTGGAGGTGGATCCACTTGCCTGGACGTAGCTGGAGACCGGAAGATCTGAGGCAAATCCATACAATAGTGTGGCATCATAGGAGAAGCCAAGGGGCTGAAGGGAACCAGCGGAGGCAGGGCTAACGAACTTGCTGACTTTGAATGTGGAGGCAGGAGAGGGAGGCTGGGCAGGAACTCTGGAGACACAGGAGACATCGGGCTGCTGCTCCTGGTCCATACAGAGCAGTTGGACTGCCAGTAAATCCATACTTTGATTGGTCCAGTCTTCTGTCAGGCATGTAGTTTTATTATTAAAGCACATGACGAAGGAGATGAAAACAAAGCAGTCTTTATTTAATCCATAAACGAGACCGGACAATGGAACAGGAAATTGAGCACTTAAATACACTGGGGATGATTAACTGAAATAGAACAGGTGTTAAGACTAACTAATTAAGAACCATGGAAACTAACTTGCAAATCAGGCAGGCAAAACGAGAACAGAACACAGAGAAAATGAAACCAAAATCATACACCATTCAAAGATATGTTACATAACAGTTCATGCTTCATGCAGTTCACAGACTATTTCTAGTGGAATTATGTGACAACAGACAAGAAATCTCTGCCAACACACTTCTCTCCATCTCCTGTAATGAAATTAAGTCTTGTGACTCACAGCACTAGCTGAAATTAAGTTAAGGTGAACCTTTTACCACAATCAATATTCTGATTAGACATGCTGATTAGATCACACAAGGTAGGTCACATAATATTCCCAAATATTATTTTATATATTATGAGAGAATATCTTGTGACAATACCTCTTATCAGTATTCTAATTCTATTTCAAATTCTTTTGAACTTTCTTTTCATCAAAAAAAAAAAAAAAAGTATTAGTTTCCATAAAAATATTAAGCAGAATCACTGTTTGTCTGATAATAATAAGAAAGCAGCAAATCAGCATGTTAGAATGATTTCTGAAGGATCATGTGACACTGAAGACTGGAATAATGATGCCGAAATTTGGAACGGTAGTGTATATGCCATTTACACAAGAACTAACTAAGCACTGCACTAATAACCGTAACATCATAGTTACTGCCTTTTGTTTTTACCTACTAGATCAGACTTTCCTCACAACCAACAGCTATATTCTCATTGAAACCGAGCAGATGTTGACAGCAGAACACAGAACATTCATTTTCAGAAGCTGCTATGACATGCACACACACAAACATTTTTATAGTATTTCTGTATTCCAAAGGGAGCAGCTGTAGACTTACATAAACAGCTTAAGGAGAGATTGCTTTTATTGGTGTATTCTTCACTGCATTAGTATATTTATGTGTTATGTGTGTCTCTTGCTGTCCCTATGCTGTGTCTATCTGAGAAAGCTTTAGGTTCTATAGAGAACATCAGCCCTAAGACCACAGTGCAAGAGTACTGCTGAGCCATGCTTATCTCTCTCTTTCTCTCTCTCTCTCACATACACACACACACACACACATGTTATGTTTCCATGTTTTATGGGGACTTTCCATAGACATAATGATTTTTATAAAGTACAAACCATATATTCTATCTCCTTAACCATAAACCTCCCCATCACAGAACACTTTCTGCATTTTTACATTTTCAAAAAAAAACATCTTTCTGTATTATGTATAAGCTGTTTTCCTCATGGGGACAAAAAAAAAAGGATTTCAGATATTGCCATCTTTTTTGGGGACATTTTGTCCCCATAACATAGGGTTTACCTGAACCACACACACACACACACACACACAAATACGTACTCAAATGAAACACATTATTTAATATATTACTGAATATATTACTAAAAATACACCGGACTAGGTTACCAACTAAAGTCATTTTAAGGAAAAGATCAAACAAAAAAATCTGCACATATCCACTCTGCAGTATATTTTATGCCATTTAATTACTTTTTTGCACAATTTTTGTTTTGTACTTTTGGGTACACACATCTATACTTCAAATGCTTTAACTATATAGCTACACAGAGAAAGAGAGTGTGCCATGTTAAGCTTTTTTTTATCATGCCAGTAAATCTACTTCAATAGGAGAGAGAGACTGTTTTTTCTCTTCATTAAATACCATCCTGAGGCATTAGAGAACACAAACTGCAGCCCATTATTTCTACTCTAAGAGATGACAGGTTTATGGGAGGACAAGGAGAGGATACAGACCCACAAATCCATTGTAAAGTAAACAATGAGAGAAAAAGGGTATAAAAAAAAAAGGTAGCTTAGGAAAAGAACAGCTGGAGGAAAAAGCAGTCAATTTGAGATCACAACAAAACCATAACTTTTTTTGATTAGCATGTTGTGTTTCTGTAATGGAGGCCAGCTAAGAATGAGCTGTGCAGGTAAACCTCACTCCCCTGGCCTCAAGTGGTGCACTAGCGACTGACGCTACAGGCTGCGATCTTTAGCATCCTTATTAGCGCGCACACCTCACATGCCTCCCACACCTGTCTGAATCCCGCTCAGAGCGGTGCCAGTAAAACCGGAGGGGTTACATTGGTGCCGTGACCCGGATGGGAGTGAGGTTATGGGGTATAACGACGGCCAGCTAGTAAAAAGTTGTGCAGGTAAACATCACTCCCCTGATCTCAAAATGCACACTAGGGTCTGCAGTATTTAGTGTCCTTGTTAGTGCGCCCGTCTCTCTTGTCGTAAGCGCCGGTTTCGAATTCTGCTCGGAGTGGTGCGAGTATAGACCCGGAGGGGTTACATTTACAGCACATGCAGTTGATATCACCTGCCCTGTTGTAGCACATGGCTTTAGACTGATGCTTTACCTAAAATTATCAGACTATCAAATGTGATGTGACACTTTTGATTCATTCTGCTGGACTTTTTGAATGTTTTATTTCGGCTTATATATTGATGCTGCGCAGGAGGTAAATTTAGTTTAGTATGAAGGTGGAACCATCACTGTCTCTGTCCATCTGTCTTTGTGTGTTTGATGAGACTGAATATTCATTTCAGGAATAAAATGTGATACCACCACATACCCTTACACTAATACACTAGACAGGAAGACCAGCAGGTCATGGACAAAATGAAAATGAACTGTCACTCACTGGATGGCTGTAGCCCAGCTAAGCCAACAATTTCACTTCATCTTAATAAGTGGTTAAATCTAAACCATATTTCATTTACCGTCACCTCAAATATTTACATTTAGCAGTTTAATCAAAAGAGGACCACATATTTTGTTTTGTTTTTTAAAAATCCAACAAGCAAAGATTTATAGCCAAGTTAACGCAATATGCACTACATCAAAACTTTTAATTAACATCTACCCTCTTACCCATTAAAAAAGTGTATTTAAAAACAATCCATTATACGCTACTCATGGATGGGAGTAAATTATTGTAGAAAGTGATAGAAGAATGAAGAAACACCTTACATTACACGTAAATGCCCGGATATTAGATGTTCCAATAATTATTAAAGTACTAATTCCAATAACAATGTGCAATTACAAGCAGCTCCACAATACAATTATGTACTGTTTATTAGTATTACTCAGCACTATATAATTACACAATTGAGGGAACACTGTAAAGTGTGTTCAAACATTAAAATGCAGTTATGAGCATCACAACAGGGCGTGGGCCTTTCCAGTATGCCAACTATCTCAGAGAGGATGCGTCAGGCAATGACATGCCAGGGGGGGAAAAAATCAATTGTCTGTCCTTCGCTCAATTCCATGGACATAAGTGCAGTATTTTACATACACACTGTATCCGTGCAAAAATTAAAAATATATAAACAAATAAATAAATTGAATAAAAAGCACAACAACAACAAGGGCGTTAGTGTTAATCTTCACAAACACGAGGATGCTGAGCATCACTGTTTGCGGATGCTGATCTCTGGATGTGTTTGAGGACATAAACAACGCTGATGGTCAAATATGACCAGCTTATATAAATAAAAATGCCAAAATAAGAGGAAATCCCGAGAGAAATACTGCGCCTCTTACCTGCATCCCGGAGGAGAGAGGGAGTGGAAGGTGGAGAGAGAAAACATCTCTGCTCTGTCCGCCATCTTCTTAGTGACTCAAAAACAGAGACTGCAGATGCAGATGTCCGCAGCCCATCCACATACACTGGAGAAGAGGATATTAAATATGATCTCGCTTTATTCTCTCTCCTCTTCGGCCACACTGACTGCTGACGCCCGCTGGGAATCAAACCATTAAAACAGTCCAATCGGTGATCCAAAGAAATGAGAGTAAGATATAAAGAGTACACATAGGTGGCGATGTATTGGTGTCGATTATCTTCTGTTTCAGTCACACACCTGCTGATAAACCAGTGCGCTGTTTGGCGTGATCTGCGCGCATCTGATGATGCTGATGCTGATGAGGGAGGGAGGGAGGCAGAGGCGCGTGCATGGATCTCACAGAAATAGAACGAGCGGATAGAATGCAAATGAACAAGCAACTTGACCTAAGTGGGTGTGGCTTAGAGGTCCAGAAGCTGTCTCTGATTGGTATTATTAACTTTTAAGAGACAAAATTGCAAAAGTTTTATGTGTTTAGAGCAACAACTTAAAACAAACATTTAGTTGAAAATTCAAATAGCCTATATATAAATATATTTATTTGAAAATGTATGAACAGATAGGCTAGCAAAGAATAGTAGTCTTATTTAAAAAAATACTTAATATTAAAAAGTATCTTTTCAATAAGTCACAAAAAAACTTTATTTATTATTGGCTAAAACAGAAGTTTTGAGATAAATTAGTTTTTACAAAATTAGAAAAGTCAATCCAAATCACTATGCAATAAACACAATTCCAAAATAAGTTGATTATTTCTTCAAAGTGATGACAAAATAAGTAATTGTGTGAAATACTATCAGTAAAGTTTATACACATTCGTGAGGGACAAAAAGCCCCCCATTTCGTGGAACGAAACCGATATCACGTGATATCAGTTACTTTTCTTTGCGCAGGTCGATTACGATAGTGATTTTTTTGTAATTGTTTAATAAAGCTTGCTAGATGCACATGCATTTTTATGCCAGAAAATAATTTTTAAAATAAATAGATTTAAACGATTAAACGTTTTAGTGCACAAATATCTCCACAAAACGACTTGAAATTGAAATGCGGCTCAGTGTAGGATTTGTTTTCTGAGCCGCCGAGCGCCATCTAGAGGATGAATGGTTTGTGTCTCTTTTAAAACAGTTAGTAGCTAGTTATGCGTCCGTATCCCGTTCGAGAGCTACGTAAGATTTTGCAGCACGATGTTTCGTGTGGGCAAATAGGCTACTGTAGCTTGACAATGTTATGATTTTATGAGCATATAGGCCTATTCTTTAAAGTAGCCTACTCATTCAGTATCACATTAAATAGGCATAGGCTAAGCTACTATACAATGGTATGGTACCATCATTTCAGATCAACAATGTTGTAAATTAAGTTGTAAATTAAATAATATTTAAATAAAAAAACAAAACAGACATTGCAAAGTATGCACAGATTGTACAACTGGGTAAATTATCAAGCACATCAAGTTTGCCCATATCGATAAGCAGATGTCTATGTAAAAAAAATTAAGTATAGATAGATCGTTCACTTGGATCATTAACCCTCGTTCTGCCGCAGAGGAGCTGTTCATGATTGGTGCTGAAAGCGGTACTGACAGTAAGACTGGCCACAGCGGTGGAAGTGGGTAATGCAGGGAACATGTTGTGCTAAGGCTCTCATTTTTTTTTTTAGGTCGTGGGGTTTCCTGTAGAGATGAAATATTTGCTGACAAAGTGATTTTTAAGGTCAGTGTGAATGTGTTTCTTTCTTTCTTTCTCTCTCTCTCTCTCTCTCTCTCTCTGTACACACACACACTCACACACAGAGAGAGAGAGCCATAGTCACAGTACTTGAATTTCAGCTGTAAATAGTGCTGTAAGAGTTGATCACAGATGATCATGAAAGACTATGCAATTTTATTAACTAAAAACTGTAAATAAATAAATATTTTTGTTTATTAAAAAACTGTCATTGTGGTTTATATGATCTTGCAGAAAACAGAGTAATGAGTAAGTGATCATCTATTTGTTAAATAAAATATCCTGAGAATGATGTAGGAGGTACAATGGAAGGCCATGTGAAGTTCCAAAAAATAGTTTTTCCCATAACTGTTGTCAACAATAACAGAGTGTTACCCACACAAACACTATAACACCAACACATATTCAACTAAAATAATGCTATAAACATTAACTAAACAGCATATGATGTAACATATACTCCAGTGTTAAATAAATAAATCTACTTTTAAATAAAATTCAAACAAATATAACCAGTATTTAATAGAAGTTCTGGGAATGCACTTGCACTTTAAAAAGTATGCATACTGCATTGTTAAAGGATTAGTCCACTTTTAAATAAAATTTTCCTGATAATTACTCACCCCCATGTCATCCAAGATGTTCATGTCTTTCTTTCTTCAGTCGAAAAGAAATTAAGGTTTTTGATGAAAACATTCCAGGATTATTCTCCTTATAGTGGACTTCAATGGTTTCCAAACGGTTGAAGGTCAAAATTACAGTTTCAGTGCAGCTGAAAAGCTTACGCCGTATATGTCCTATGCCTTCCCTATTCTACTTACGGAAAAAAATGAAACTGGCCCCGCGTTCGTTCTGTAAGTTGAATAGGGAAGGCGTAGGACATACAGCGTAAGCGTTTTGAAGAATGCGTACGTGCAAGGCGATAATATGTGTTTATAAAGCATACAGTTGTATTTTTATCGAAAATGACCGATCGTTTCACTAGATAAGATCCTTATTCCTCGTCTGGTATCGTTTAAAGCCCTTTGAAGCTGCACTGAAACTGTAATTTTAACCTTCAACCGTTTGGAGGCCATTGAAGTCCACTATAAGGAGAATAATCCTGGAATGTTTTCATCAAAAACCTTAATTTCTTTTTGACTGAAGAAAGAAAGACATGAACATCTTGGATGACATGTGGGTGAGTAAATGATCAGGAAAATTTTATTTAAAAGTGGACTAATCCTTTAAATAGGATAAAAAAAGTATTTTCTGAATAATAAGTTAAATCACCATTTTCCTACTTCTAAAAACACTTACAACACTTAAAGTGAAATCACATGCTATATTATAAATGACATTTTAATGTATATAGTTACTTTAGTTAACTAATTGATTTTACTGTAATATTTTACTTTTCAGCATACTAATATATTGTACTGTGTGTTAACTTAAAGTGAAACCCAAAGGTTCTGTCATCATTTACTCACCCTCAAGTTGTTCCAAACCTGTATAAATGTCTTTGTTCTGCTGTACACAAAGAAAGATATTTGGATGAATGTCAGTAGGCTAGCCAAGCAGATCTCACCCCTCATTGACTACCAGAGTATTTATATTTATTTTTCCTACTATGGTAGTCCAAATATCTTCCTTTGTGTTCAGCAGAACAAAGAAATTTACACAGGTTTGGAACAACTTGAGGGTGAGTAAATGATGACAGAATTTTCATTTTTGGGTGAACTATCGCTTTATGGGCAGTCGTGGCCTAATGGATAGAGAGTCGGACTTGTAACCCAAAGGTCATGGGTTCGAGTCTCAGGTCCGGCAGGGATTGTCGGTGAGGGGAGTGAATGTCCAGCGCTCTCCCCACCCTCAATACCACGACTGAGGTGAGACCCTTGAGCAAGGCACCGTACCCCCAACTGCTCCCCGGGCGCCGCAGCAATGGCTGCCCACTGCTCCGGGTGTGTGTTCACGGTGTGTGTGTTCACTGCTGTGTGTGTGCACTTGGATGGGTTAAATGCAGAGCACAAATTCCGAGTATGGGTCACCATACTTGGCCACATGTCACTTCACTCATTCACTCATTCACTCACTAACTACACTTCCCACTGCTCATTGTAGTTGTGTTAGAACCGACCATTCAGCGCTCTGACTTTAAGGGGGCGGTACTAGAAATGGGTTGCCTGCCGCGGTATCCAAATCTGATTGGTTAAAAAAAATGTCACTCTTCTAAAGTCAATCTGCAATGACAAAGCTAGCGGTTACTTCACAAGGAAGTAGTGGAAGTTGTAGTTCGAAAATGTTTAATTAGCAGCCTTTACAATTTGTTAATACGTTTGTGTAGTTAAAGTAACAAATAAAGAAAGGTAATGTGGAAAAATAGCTAGTGGTTTTTCAGATATTTTAATCCAACGGGCGATTCTCTCGCCGTTAACGCAGTTCTGATATCGCGAGGGATTAGATGTTTCACTGTGCGCTGGTGTGATTGTGGTGCATGTGCGTCTATTCACGCTCAGTGAATGCAGCTTCTGGTGCGGTTCGGTGTCCTCAGTTACAGCGGTTCGGTTCTCTCGCTCTCTTTAAGTAGCACTGGATTTCTAGCACGTAAGATCATGAATTCGGGCCAAAAAGTGAAGTGCATGAGTGATGGTGCTGGAAATGTAGGCAGATGCGTTAAGGATGACGCGGATTCCGACGGACTTGCTGGCGGAGACTCACTGATGGTGGCCGAAGAGAGACATTCGAGAGCTGCCAGTCCCCGCGGCGCTAACGGGGATGATGACTCTGAAGCGGAGTCCCACCTGGACGGGCGTAACGTGGAAGTGGACCCGGATACCAGAAAGAGGGCGTTCAGTTGGTGCCGAGACTTTCTCTCCGGGTCATGGAAGGCTATATCAGAACATGACTTTAAGATCAAAATAGTAAGGTAATAAACGGTTTATAAAAGTTTATATAAATATGTACTCTTCTAAGTAATCATGTGTCCTAAGCAAAAGCATTTCATTTTTACCTATGCTTGTATTTAGAGTATCTATATCTTTTAATTCATGAAATCAGCAAAGCAGTTATCCACTTTTTTTTTTTATTCCTATTAAATATCGACCTTATGTAAACTTAAATAGGAATAAAGTACAATACTGTTTTTGTTTATGCCTGCAGTGGAGGACTCAGTAACCTGCTCTACATGTGCAGTTTACCAGATGATGTTCAGCCTGCGGGGATCGAACCTCGGAGAGTTCTGCTCCGGATCTACGGGGCCATTCTGCAGGTGAGCTGACCTGATCACATTAAAGGATTAGGTTACTTCAGAATTAAAATTTCCTAATCATTTACTCACCCCCATGTCATCCAAGATGTTTATGTCTTTCTTTCTTCAGTCGAAAAGAAATTAAGGTTTTTGAGGAAAACATTCCAGGACTTATAGTGGACTTCAGTGTCTACCAATGGTTTGAAGGTCCAAATTGCAGTTTCAGTGCAGCTTCAAAGGGCTCTACGCGATCCCAGCCGAGGAATCTAGCAAAACGATTTCATAAAAAAAAAAATATATATATATTTATTTAATTTATTAATTTTTTTAACCACGAATGCTCGTCTTGCACTAGCTCTGCGATGTGCCACTCATTATGTAATCATGTTGGAAAGGTCATGCGTGACGCAGGCGGAAGAACTGAGCAAGTGTTTACAAAGCGAACATGCAAAGACTATGTCAAACGGCTTTTACAAAAAAATGTAAAACAACGATGTCCGACGATTTTGAAGTTGGAGGAGAAAATGAGATGGAGTTTTTCGCCCTACCGTGGTACTTCCGCCTACGTCACGCGTGACCTTTCCAACGTGATTACGTAATGCGTGGCGCATTGCAGAGCTAATGGAAGATGAGCATTTGTGGTTAAAAAGTATATCATTTTTAATTTTTATTAGAAAATGACAGATCGTAAGTAAATTATTAGGAAATTTCAATTCTGAAGTGAACTAATCCTTTAAGTAGACCAAAAATGCTGTTGCAAACTGATAGGAGTCTATATCTTGGGCAAGATGTTTATTGCCCAATGTTGTCGATTCACCAATGTTATACAACTAATGGATATCTAATCATTTGTTCATATTTATCTGTCTCTCAAGGGAGTGGATTCTCTTGTTTTGGAAAGTGTGATGTTTGCCATTTTAGCAGAGAGAGAGTTGGGCCCACGTCTCTATGGCATTTTCCCAGAAGGGCGACTAGAGCAGTACTTGCCTGTGAGTCTTACACCCAAATCCCAGATCCTATATGCATGTTTTAAAATGAATCTTTAAACACAGCAACAGTTGAATAATTCAGTTATTCTACAGAGAGATTTTCAAACCTTAATCATAGATCAAACATTTTACATTCCACATATTTCTGCATTCTAAGAGTGTTAAGTCAGATCTGCTTCTCTTCCACAGAGTAATCGATTGTGTACAGAGCAGTTGGGGATCCCAGAGATCTCGGCTGAAATAGCCAGTAAGATGGCACGATTCCACGGCATGGTGATGCCATTCAACAAGGAACCCAAATGGCTGTTTGGAACCATTGACAAGTAAAAGTCTCACAGTCTTTGAGCCCTACAGTTATAGCAACACACACACTATCTTGATCTTATACCACAAATTAAGCTTTAAAGGTGATGTGTATTTCAGATTAATATGCAGTTGAATATTCATATATGAAAATTGTGGAAGTATCAAAACATTGGCTAATATAAGGACATACAGTAGCAACACTGGCTGAACCAATGGTCTATCTGTTTGGCTGACTGGGGAATGCTGTTTTAAATGACTTATTTTGGTTACATTTTAACACTGAAATTACACACTTTAATTACTTTGATTACCTAAAGAATAACAGAAAGTGTCCCAGAAAATGGAATTGAGCGAGTGGAAGTAATTGGACTTAAAGGGCTCTGTTTAAGTTTTGGTTTCTTTAAAACTTGCTTTCCACACAGCGTAGTCTGCTCTGATTGGTCAGCTGTCCACAGTCTGTTTTGATTGGTCTACCGCTTGGAGCACGAGTCGGAAATGTAACGCCCCTTACCATAACCATTGAGTCCTGAGGCTTTGTGAGGCGCTGTAAATACTACTGTAACTACGCTAACTATGGAGTAGGTTTGCCGTACATGTTCGAGCTCGAGTCCGATAATGACAATGAGACTATGACAATGAGATAATGACTAATGAAAAGAAGCTGATCAACCCGAATCACCTTCACAGTGGTAATTGTTTATTTTATACCTGTAACATTTCAGATGTGATATTATATCTGTCATTTCTCTACATCACGGTAAAAAACTGTATGTCCATGTAACACACTGACCTGCATCAAACTGCATAGGTTGTTAAAAATATGGTGAGAGTTGTGAGATTGTGGTTGTACTGCTGAGGAATCGTGTCAAAAATAAATTTTAACCACCGATTCTTAAATTCCTCTGCCTTTGGAAGTCCATGATGTAATTATGTTTTGCGCTCGCAGTCAAAAAAGCGAGTTTCCTTGACGTAGTGTTAATTTCTTCCTGGCCTTATAACTACCTTTGTTTGAGGATGAGCCAAAGCAGGCGAGCATATGCATTTGTGTTACATGGTGACGTTGCCACGTTATGGAAATAATGGCAGGACTACAGACTGGGCGTTCAAGGCCGGTGTTTTCTGTTGGAGAGATTAACTTCCTTTGCCGTGGACTGTGTGATTGTTTTTTTTTTGCAGATTGTTTACATGCATAAACAGCTATATTACACACTAAAAGAAAGGTACAAATGAAAACAAAATTATGTATATTTTACAAATTATATTTACATTAAGCAGATGGTGATTTATTATGTTTGCTGTGTACTGTATGTTTAAATTGGCATCAGTGTTAAATGACTTTGATTTTTTCCTTCTGAACAGGTACATGGAACAAGTTAAAACAATCAAATTTGTGCGTGAAGCTCACGTTAAGAAATTTAACAAGCTGATAAAGTATGATCTTCCTGCAGAACTGGAGAGTCTGAGGTGAGAAAAATGACATGTGAATAAAAAGAGCAGAGAGGTTGAATGAAAAGCATTTTGTGATATTAAACTTCCAGATAACAGTAAACAGCCAAGGTCATTGAATGCATGAAGTATCTGAGTGTTTATCATTCCAAAATTTGAATTTCTTCTTAATATCAATGTTGAAAACAGCCATTCTCCTTAATATGTTTGTAGAAACCTTTATATATTTTTAGCGAATAGAGAGTTCAAAAGAACAGCATTTATTTGAAATGGAAATCTTTTGTATAATTATAAATATCTTTACTGACACTTTTGATCAATTAAATGCATCCTTGCTGAACAAAAGTATTAATTTATTTCACAAAAAAAAAAAAAACCTGACCCCACACATTTGAACAGCATTGTTGTATGCTAACACCCTTAGCCCAGTTCTAGGCATCACTGATTAGGCACACTTACAGGAAGCTGCATTCTTTGCATACTCAGCTTGCTTTGTCAATCACACACACACACACACACACACACACTCACACATAGGGTTGTGTAACTTTTCTCTGAATGAAATGCTTACCTACTGCTCTGTGTGTGTGTGTGTGTGTGTGTGTGTGTGTGTGTGTGTGTGTTCCTGCCCATTGCTGCACTTCTTGTTCAATGGGCTTTTAAACAATCAACACAATCATTTTAAAAGCAGGTTTATAAGAGCAATGTGAAAAGTAGCACTTAATCATGTGCCGTCTCTCTCTCTCTGTCAGGTCACTGCTGGCAGCTACTCCCTCTCCCGTTGTGTTCTGCCATAATGATGTACAAGAAGGTAAAAGATTGCACATTGGCATTCATACACGCATATTGATGTCCTGTCCAATCTGGCAATCTGATACGGGTCTATCAGTCACTGTTATGTTGTACCATTATGTAACATACCTGACCTTTCACCTGTAAAATCATACTTTGTTGTTCAGGAAATATCCTCATGTTGGATGGGCGAGAGAATTCATCTGACAAATTAATGCTTATTGATTTTGAATACAGCAGCTATAACTACAGGTAAATCTACAATATATAGCATACATGTGCATACTATTTTATAGTTTATGATAAATGCAGCTCTAAAGAACCCTGATTTTGGTTTGCTCTGAGTGCAGAGGCTTCGATTTTGGTAATCATTTCTGTGAATGGATATATGACTACACATATGACCAGTGGCCCTTCTACAAGGCAAAGGTGGAGAATTACCCTGACAGACAACAGCAGGTGAGTCACAACCTGGCCACCCACACATTACAGCCTGTCATTATTTGTCTTAATATTACAAAACATTAGACGAGCAAAGGTCATCTTGTAGACTGATAAGCTGTCAACTGAAAACTAAAATTACTATTTCATTTTATTTAGATGTTGCGTTCAATCATTCCAAAGCAGCTTTACGAATAATAAAATTGTTAAAAGTAAAATTGATAGTTATTAATAGTTTGTTATTATAGTTATTACTCTGTATGATTAGATAAAGAAAAAGATGATGAAGAAACATGAAAAATCTTCCATGTAAATTATTATATTTACTTAATTGTGAGTAAGTTGTGAATTTAATGTTATCCTATATATTAAGGAATAATTTATGGGGACATAAAAGTGTGAATAAAAATTTAAAACCTTAGAATACATTTTATGCCAGATTTATAGTTTTTTGTTTGTTCTCCCACTTTTTTGCATATACAATATGGCATCATCACAAATTACACAATAGACATTAGTTTGTTGCTTGATATTTGTCCAGTTTTGTCAATTAGTTGTAACTTAAGGAATCATTTGTGTTGGACATTATGTGGATATGATTTTGTGACTGTCATCTAGTGGAACGTTTTGGAACTGACATGACATAAAAAGTGTGTCAAAGGTTATCACAATAACTTTTACATGCAGAGGTCAGCAGCCTGACTCACACAGTGTTAATATTTAACAGCATAATATTTAATTGCCCAAGATTTTAATCCTGATGCAAAGTCATTTGAAATTAGTTATTAGAAATTGTGTCATGGGGCAGGGGCCAATGTCAATTATTTTTAAAGGGTTAGTTCACCCAAAAATGAAATTTCTGTCATTAATTACTCACCCTCAAGACCTTCATTCGTCTTCAGAACACATATTAAGATATTTTTTGATGAAATCCTAGTGTTTTTTTTTATCCCCCATAGAAAGCAATGTAATTGCCACATTCAAGGTCCAGAAAAGTAGTAAAGACATCGTTAAAATAGTTAACATGACTACAGTGGTTCAACCTTAATGTTATGAAGCAACGAGAATACTATGACAATACAGTGAAGCTACAACAGTGTTATGAAGCTACGACAATACATAGTCATGTTGACTTTTAACAATGTCTTTACTACTTTTCTGGACTTTGAATGTGGTAATTACATTGCTTTCTATGGGGATTTTTTTTAAAAACCTTCGGATTTAATCAAAATTAATTTATTTTAATTTGTGTTCCGAAGATGAATGAAGGTCTTATGGGTGTGGAACGACATGAATTTAATTAATGACACAATTTTCATTTTTGGGTGAACTAACCCTTTAAATGTCTGTAATAAATGTAAAAACAAAACAGATATTCTTATAGATAGTATTTTGAGAGTGTTTGTTTTTCAGTTACATTTTATCAGACATTATCTGTCTGAAAGAGGGGGAATTGCACCTCCAGACCAAGCCAGGATAGAAGACATGATCATTGAAGCAAACCGGTATGAAACGTATTTACTATCAAACTTCTATTGACATAGCCTGGGAAGAAGATCACTGTGTACCGTTTGATGAGTTTTCACCTCCACCTAGTAACCTTTCTATCTGTTTGTCTTCCAATCTCTCAAAATCACACTGACACAAACAGGTTTGCCCTTGCGTCTCATTTCCTCTGGGGTTTATGGTCCATTATTCAAGCCAAGCTCTCCAAAATCGAGTTTGGATACATGGTAAAATATTAAAATTGTATCACAACACACAGATTATAAACCTTATAAAAAAAATTCTAATCCTTGTATGATGTTTTTTAGGAATGTTAATGTATTTAAATTGTAATGGAATTACTCGATACTCTAATTAAACACATGAATTGCATATCAGTGGTGACCAGTACAGCACCTAAAAATATAAATATTCACTTATACATTCATTTAAAGATTATAGTTCATGTACCATAAATGGATGAGTAATCCTAGATTCTGAGAGGTCAATCAAACAGCATCATAGTTATGTATACAGTAAACATAGCTGTGTGTACAGAACAAATCCCCTCTGTTCCTCACTGATCTGAAGCCATGTGAAACAACAGGCCATGTCACCTAATTTCTCTATCTTTTTTCTGTGTTTTTCCCTAAGGACTATGCACAGCACAGGTTTGACACATACTTCAAACAGAAGAAGCTCTTTTCCTAAATTGCACTCACAGAGCATGCTTCAGGATATCATTTTGCATCACCTATTGTTTTTTAAACCACTCAAGAAAGGGCACAGTACAAAAAGACTGTTAAAGAACGATTCATCCTGGGGAACATTGTTGTTATTATTATTATTAAATCATGAAAAAGTCCAAAGATATCCTGCCTTACATTCATTTTGTAGGGCTTTATAGTTGTCCCTTGCAAAAATTATAAGTGACAAATTATCTGCAACTTGAAGAAAAAAATGGGGTGATTGAAACCTAGATTTAATTAATTTAATGTTGGTGCCGCTTCATTACACAAGGCATATAATAATGTAGCTGCATTTTGTTTTTAATATTTAATGTTTACATTTTATCTAACATATATGTGGTCAACATTATCTATTAATTCTATTAAGAATCAATCCATCCATCACCAGTACTATGTAATCCACTGGGTCCAAATGATTTGTCCTAGTTTCATATACTGTTTGTTTGTCCTGTCACCTTAAAAAACAGTGTAGTAGCTTGTTTATTTTTCCTCCCCCAAAATTTAAAAGATTTACGAAATCATGTTGCATTCTTATATTTACATACTGTGAAATACATTGCACATCTTTTTTTTTTAAACTCAGAATGGCACATAAACTACTGTTTCTTTGTCATGATTTTGAATGGCTATATTTCATATAACAATTTCAGCTAAAAAAAAATAATAATTGGAAATAATTGTTTTGAGCTATGCTTTTCTGTGTTTTACTTTTAATTATATTTTTTATTGTTAAATCTCTGCTTTGCCATATTTATATGTAGCAATAACTATATAACCATCTTGTATACATTTGTACAGTATATAGGTTTGAATACAGTCTGAACTGCACATTAAGGAGTTGCACTTAAAAAAAAAAAACAAGTGTGTAAGTACTAAACTGACAAATGCCTTTGTCCCATTTCTAAACACAAAGTTCTTGGAACTGCTGATCTGTTTGTCTGTTTTAATTGTTTTATGCTTATTTATATTTTTTACTTGTCCAAAGCAAGTATACTTTCTTCAGTTCAACCAAATGGTAAATTTATTTCTGTTTGCTTGAGTCTTCGGTTGAAAAGTGGCAGCAGAAGAACAAAACAAATGCGGCATAGTATCATTATACTGTGAATTGGAGGGATCATCATCTTGAGAATCACTTTGGGAGTGTTTGAATGGACAAACTGATGCTCTTTCATTTGTCCTTGTCCATAAACGAATGTATATGTTTCATTTTCATAATGATGATTTTCTTTCCCATATGTAGTAGCAAGTTCCGGGGCAAAATAAATATCGAGGGACCATGAGGGTATTGGGCTCTAGGCCACATTCACATGCTCATATCATTGTTGATATTGAATCTTTGATTCGTAATATTGAGTTGAGAAGCAATAGCACTGTTAGAACCCATGTTAATTTCTCTTAATTGCTATGGCTAATCCAAGTTATACTGTAGACTTGTCTCTCTATTTCTGTTTGTTCCTTTGCACTGCAGGTATCCATTAATTTTGTTCATTAAAAAAAATCATGCAGACATTGGTGTGATGTCGTATTCAAAACTGGTAGCGGTATCTTAAAGGTTAAAAGATCTGAACTGTTAACATAAGGGTTATGAACACAATTTCAAGTACTGGTGACCTATAAATGGAAATGTTTTGGATTTGTTCATGTCTGCCATATGTCGTCATATGCACTATTCAAAACACTTCTAAATATTTCTCAATATAAATGAGAGTAATGTACCAGTTAAAAAATTAAGAAATAGAATATAAACATGAATGTATATAAATGATATTGTAATCAAGCATCATCAGTTCCCAAAACGGTTCAAGTGACGTGTGATTCAGTAGACTGAACAGAGTGGCCCACCAGATTTTGTTTCCTGTTCCAGCGATTCCTTAAAATAGCTCTACTGCGATTGCTCTGGCACACAGGCGCCATATTGAGCCTTGAAAACAACCATGCATGATCTATCAAAAAAGAGGCTGGATTTATCCTCCATTCACCATGGAATGACATGTCTTTGGCTGGGATTGTGAGTCAGACTTTCTTTAGAATCATAGACTAGAATAATATTCCAAATCCAAAAGTCAAATTGCAGTTGAAGAGGTATACAAAACCTGTAAATCCTACAACTACCAGAGTATTCTACCTAAACGGGAACATGGCTAATCTATGGCAGATTATAGTTGTGGCCTTAATGTATTTTTACACATGGCTTAAAATACGTTTAGAACAGATACAGAGGTGTTTGTGCTTCAAAAGTAGTTTAAACTGGGTTCAGTTTGGACAAGCCGATTCTGGTGTTTTTGAAGAGAAGTCTGATAACCTACAGTCATATGTTTGGAGAACAAATCAAGACTACAGAACCTATCGGCACCAGAGCAATGGACCATTGGTTATGGTGCAAACCAGCACGCATACTTTCCATGTGAGTATCTACATAAGCAAACATAAACCACAGACTATAACAATCTTGGCTCACAACCACATGATGTCATGCTTATTGGCACTTCCAGGTGGATCTGGAGAAGCTTGCAGACTGCAGCGAGTATTTCAAGGCTCTGTCCCACTCCTCCATGAGAGAGACATCTGAAGGGCTGGTGCACCTTGAACATGTTCCCTCTTCAGTCTTTCACAGCCTTCTAGAATTCTGCTTCCTACAGCGGTTTTGTGTTCCTGAAGATCTCCTTGGGGAACACCTACGGGTGAGCACCTACTTGTTGGCTTCCGGGTTCACAGATCGCCTACTGATTGCCCTCTCTCAGGCCCTGACAGAGTGCACCTGCTTGGGCTATCTACAGCTGGCTGAGGAACTCTGCAGTGAGGAGCTCCAAGAGACTGTGCTAACCTACCTGAGCAAGTATCTACTGGAGCGACCACACCTGAGTAAGGGCTTAGAACCACACCATAAAAAGAAGCTTCTCAAATTAAGGTCAAAGGGAAGTCCACACTTATGCTGCTTAAGAAAAGAGAACTTGACCTCAAGGAATGACCTGGAAACAGAGGCTGCTCGAAGCCTCTTCAGACTGGAGGGAGAAGGGGATGATGGGAAATGGAGTTCTCCCACAGATTTGCCTTTTTGTGCAGATAAGTGGTGCTTCACCACAGTGGTTCTCTATAATTACCTCTATATCATAGGGGGTTATAGACACCGTGTAAAGAAGGGTTACGAATTCAAGATGGCTTCTTTCCGGTACAACCCTTTTACCAATCAATGGGTATCAACAGCTCCTCTGATTAAGGTATGAATATTAGAACACATGACTATTGAGTACCACAGGATAAATGTCAATATCTTTGCCAACAATAGTTTACTCATCTACTCTTAAGGTTTTAAGCTGGTCCAAGGTAGTTTAAGCTGACTTACAAGCTGGTGGGGACCTAACTGAGCTGCGAGCCCATCTTGGTCAAGCTGGTTAGGTCCAGTAGACCTCCTTTGACCAGCAACAAGTCATTTTACCATGTTCCAGCTTAATGACCTAACGATAGTATAACCTAGCATGTACATACACTATATTGCCAAAAGTTTTGAGACGCCTGCCTTTATGTGCACATGAACTTTATTGACATCCCATTCTTAATCCGTAGGGTTAAATATGGAGTTGGTTCACCCTTTGCAGCTATAACAGCTTCAACTTTTCTGGGAAGGCTTTCCACAAGGTTTAGGAGTGTATTTATGGGAATGTTTGACCATTCTTCTAGAAGCGCATTTGTGAGGTAAGGCAGTGATGTTGGCGAGAAGGCCTGGCTCGCAGTCTCCACTCTAATTCATCCCAAAGGTGTTCTATCGGGTTGAGGTCAGGACTCTGTGCAGGCCAGTCAAGTTCCTCCACACCAAACTCGCTCATCCATGTCTTTATGGACCTTGCTTTGTGCACTGGTGTGCAGTCATGTTGGAACAGGAAGGGGCCATCCCCAAACTGCCCACAAAGTTGGGAGCATTAAATTGTCCAAAATGTCTTGGTGTGCTGAAGCATTAAGAGTTCCTTTCACTGGAACTAAGGGGCCAAGCCCAACCCATGAAAAACAACCCCACACCATAATCCCCCCTCCACCAAACTTTACACTTGGCACAATGCAGTCAGGCAAGTACCGTTCTCCTGGTAACCGCCAAACCCAGACTCGTCCATCGGATTGCCAGAAAGAGAAGCGTGATTTGTCACTCCAGAGAACACGTCTCCACTGCTCTAGAGTCCAGTGGCGGCGTGCTTTACACCACTGCATCCGACGCTTTGCATTGCACTTGGTGATGTTAGGCTAGGATGCAGCTGCTCGGCCATGGAAACCCATTCCGTGACGCACTGTTCTTGAGCTAATCTGAAGGCCACACGAAGTTTGGAGGTCTGTAGCTATTGACTGCGCACTGTGCGCCTCAGCATGGGCTGACCCCGCTCTGTGATTTTACGTGGCCTACCACTTCTTGGCTGAGTTGCTGTTGTTCCCAATTGCTTCCACTTTGTTATGATACCACTAACAGTTGACCGTGGAATATTTAGTAGTGAGGAAATTTCCCGAATGGACTTATTGCTCAGGTGGCAACCTATCACGGTACCACGCTTGAATTCACTGAGCTCCTGAGAGTGACCCATTCTTTCACAAATGTTTGTAGAAGCAGTCTGCATGCCTAGGTGCTTGATTTTATACACCTGTGGCCATGGACGTGATTGGAACACCTGAATTCAATGATCTGGAGGGGTGTCCCAAAACTGTTGGCAATATAGTGTATGTCTGTCTGGAACTGATTGACCTTTAAAATCTCATTCCTAAAACTCACATTTGCTGATTAGTATCCGAAATTATACGAAGGTCAAATTTCAAATGTGACTATGCATGATCCCTCTCAGCACAGGCGTCACTTCAGTGCAGCAGTGTGTGAAGGGAGAATCTTTGCTGTGGGCGGCTGGTATCTCGATTCCCTTGTGACTCCCGACTCCAACACCGGCATCTACACCGCTGTGGAGAGGTATGATCCATGGACGGACACCTGGGCATTTGTTTCCTCCCTCCCTCTGACGGACTTCCAGTTCAGCTTGTCCCTTTCCCATGATTCCCCACTCACAACCAGCCTGGGACACTGCCTCTATGTACTGGGGAACATCCAGAGAACCGGAGAGAAACTGGTGCTGCGCTACGATTCTAGACAAGGTACAACTTAGTGTAACCTAGAGATTAAAGATCTGAGATAGATACCGAAAGGTTGTTTGTTTGGACAACATTCAGGGTTCATCCATGAGCTGTTGCCACTGAGTTCCTTAGTCAAAACGTCATATGCTTGGGTAAATCATTCACAAGATCAATGAGATGCATTTAGAAAGTAGATAGTGAATTTCCATTTCATGACAATCTTAATCTGTCCTTCTCTTTCCCACGATTCTGTCTCTTCCTCTCAGATTGCTGGTGTGAACTGCTCCCCACATTAACCCGCTCCAGTGCAGAGCTCCCCATCTTGCACTTCCTGGGTGCTACCAAAAGTCAGTTGGTTGTAATTGGTGGGAACAATTCTAAAACCATGGTGACATCTTTCTGTGTGGACTCTCAGAAGTGGGGCTGTGTCAGAGCAATGGAGAAGACCAGTTTAATCGGCCAGGGCACCATTCTGCATAACAAGGTCTACATGTCAGGGATGAAGGACAATTCTGTAGTTAAACTGAACCTGCATTCCCTGTCTCTCTGTCCTCTTCCTTCACTTCCTGTCTCTACCTGCTATGAGAGCATTTTCCACCTCTACTTCTGATCTTCTGTTTTCTTCTTGTTAAAACTGCAACAAAATATAGCAACAATATTTCTCAGATTCACAAAATGTATCAACTTGTCTGAAAGTAAAGCATGTTGAGAAAACTTGTTATTGTGGCATAATCTTTCTTTGTGATAATTACAGTTTGCACAGTACACAATTAGTGCTGCTTGCTAAGACATGACTATTACTTTTGTGCATATTTTGGATTAAAATTTTCAGAAATTAAAAAAAAAAAGAAAAAAAAAAGGAACTCCTCCTGAACTGTTTATGCTGTGGACATGAATGATTTCCAAATCTTGCAGCTAGTTGAGGAGAGGCATGCTATTACTTTTCTAGGTAATCAAAATTATGATTATGCATTGATTTACATTGGAGGAACCAAGCCATAAGAAATCACAGTAGCATAGAGACTTTGGGGTGGACTTTTTTGAGTCAGTAAGCAACCACATAAAAACACACTGGCATCATGGCAGCAGGCAGCAGGTAAGCGCCACTCACATTTTATAAAAAAAAAAAAAGTACTTTACAAATGTACAGTGCTAACATTCTTCAAGTTCCTTGTTATTCAATATTAAAAAGTGTGTGTTTAAGATACCTGACCTATTACATAACACATTCGTGAACCTCATTTCATGGATATTTTACAAAGACACATCCCTACATGTACATAAGGTCTCTCAGTCTCTGTCGTCAGAGTGCTCTGGCATGTAGTCGTGGGATATTTCCAGCTGCACAAGATTTGGGCCTGTGTTTGATCATACAGTGTGTACTTACAGTACAGCCACCAGTTGACTCTGCCCTGAGAGTATCCAGTTACACATACACAGAACGGGAGAGGGAGCGTGCATTTATGAGGGCCACTATGTAACGTAGTTTAGAACATACAAGAAGAAAGCAAACACTCTTAGAAAAAAGGCAACTCGCAAAATAAAGGAAAACAGAGAGGGAGGGAGGGAGAGGAGAAAGTTTGAGTAGAAGAGGAGATAACTAGTCACTGAGCAACAGACTTCCTCCCAGAGTGCATGAGGAGTCGACTGAAGGGCACAAGAGTAAAGAACAATTGACTTCCACTGAGGACATTCCAGCTCTACTGAGAGAAAATTTGATCTTTTTATCCACTGAGTTTCATCTGACTTACACTGTTTTACTGTCACATTGCATTGCAGGTAATGTAAATCTGTTATATTTCTTATTAAAACTTGAGACACTCTGAAGCATTCTGTTTGATAATGCCTCAAACTGAGTTTTGTGTAGTTGCATCAGTTTGTCTTGTCTAATTGTCTCTGTAAAATTTTACAGCTTTATTACATTTTTGCTTCCAAGAATGAATTATTTTGGTTATAACAAATATTTTTCATGCAGTAAATATTTAGGCTCTGTTAAAGGTTAACTAAGGTACAACTTTTAAACATGCTTTTTATTGTTATAACATTCTGGTGTTTGAAGTTTACATATTGTTTATATTATCCTATTATGTGTTAGACAGAATTTATAGTTCACAGAAATAGCAAACTATTGGTTGAAAGGTTCTATTTCAAATTTAATATAAAAACATCTATTTTTATAATATAAAATGCATATTCTATAAAACAAAATCTCCTCAGTCTTGCGTCAGATGTCACGTGTGTTTTGGCCAGTGTCACTGAAACTTCATCACATAAGAGCACAGCCCTCCCAGATGTCCTGTTAGGTTATTTCTGACTGTTCAACTTTGTCCCACTTCTTCTGGCTGCAGTCATATGACATGGAAAAAGAAACATAAGCTTGACAGTGTCACACCATAACTGAACTCTGTGACTTCAGAGCGATACATGTCCTTTAGGTTCCTATATAGGTTCTTCTAATAAACCCATTTTAGCAGAATCTTACAGGAGACTTATTAAAGGCACATTCTCCCTGGAGCAACCTGAGGTGAAATGGCACAGTGGTGATGGATTTTAATAATTCTCCAGTTCATACATTTTTCCCTGCCAGGTTTCAACCTCAAGCTTTCAATAAGGACATCAATTCCTTGAATTTTATTATCATTTGAGGACTTTAAGTTCTTTTTAAGAAGTTCTTTTGAATTATTATTAAGTTATATGATGTTTGTTTCTGCAGTGACTTACAATATACTGATCACAGGAACATTCAACTTGAGGTCAAGTGTCACAATGGTGGTAATCCATCATACCCTTTGTGTAACCTTTCACTTAGTAGCCCAGATCTTTCCACTATAGACTACACCATCCGAGCTAAAATGGCATGTAAACATAGCATAAACTTTGTGTCTGCAAAATATGTTTTAATATGGCCTGTCTCATTCCTCAGGCATTCTGAGCCTGTATAATGGCAGAGGCTCATCAGGCGGTGGCATTTCAGTTCACGGTCACACCGGATGGCATCGACCTACAGTTGAGCCGTGAGGTTCTCAAACACATCTACATATCCGGAGTAACATCATGGAAGAAACGTGCCATCCGCTTCAAGGTGAATCAATCAATCAATCAATCAATCAGTCAGTCAGTCAGTCAGTCAATCAATCAGTCAATCAATCAATCAATCAATCAATCAATCAAATGAAGGTTATATTTTTATTTTATTTTGTCTTGAGTAGAACAGTGTCCTCACGGGTGTGTACCCCGCCAGTCCCTCCAGCTGGCTAATTGTAGTTATCGCAATAATGAGCACCATGTATGCCAGGATCGACCCCTCCATGGGCATGATTGACAGGATCAAGACATCTCTACCAGTGAGGTAAATTCCTAAAACATTCATGGAAACTTCAGGTATGACCATGATGGTTATATATAAACACAGATGCATAAATTGTAGCCGACATCGTGGATGACTAAAGCAGCTTAAAAACAGACATGAAAGACGTGATCTGTGTAGATGGCATGCAAATTATCTTTTTGGTTTTGTATATATAATTTCCTGTTCATATGATACCATTTATGTTTGTTTGTTTAAAATGATATTATTATTATTATCATCGTTTAATAATTTTTAAAAATGTACATTCATATTCATAATTTTAACAATACTGCAGTGCCTGAAATACATCAGACACAATTATTTGAAATACTTTTTATATTTTCTATTGCAGTGAATTTATGACCGTTCAGACTCAGATGGTGTTGAGTGCCATCCTGTTTGCCACAGGCCTGTGGTTATCTTTCATCTTCCTTCTGCGGTACATCCTGAAAGCTCTCCTGTCCTATCACAGCTGGATCTTTGAGTCACATGGCAAAATGAGCTTCTCTACTAAAATCTGGCTGGTGCGTCTCCCATGAAATAAAATTTAAGAATAATGCAGTTTAAAAAGCAGTTAGATTTATGAATTATTTGGTCTGTTTTAGAGTCTCGTAAAGCTGTTGTCTGGTCGGCGGCCGTTGCTCTACAGCTTTCAGGCATCTCTGCCCCATCTGCCAGTACCGAGCATTGATGACACAATCAGCAGGGTAAAATATCAGCAGATGATCATGAGTCTAATATTAATAATGTTATCAAGAGTTAATGCTGGTCACATTTTACCCTATAATCTAAAGGTTGGGTTGAAATATTACATGATTTCCTTGAGATTCACTTTCCCATATTCTGTGTTTGATTAAACATTACACTCTGCTTTGGCTATTTTCCTTTATATATGTTGTCTTGATTGTTTTAGTATCTAGAATCAGTTCGACCTCTTCTGGATGATGAGCAATATAAACAGATGGAAATGGTTGCTAATGACTTCAAAAAGGACCCTGCTCCCAAATTCCAAAAACACCTGAAACTCAAATCCTGGTGGGCCACGAATTATGTAAGTAAACAAAGCTATAGATCTTCTGCATGAGTGGACTATAAATCAGTGGAAACCCCTCTTATAAATGCTGGCTAACTAACAGACATGACCTTGCTTGTATTAACAGGTGAGTGACTGGTGGGAGGAGTATATCTACCTGAGAGGACGCGACCCCATCATGGTCAACAGCAACTTTTACACGATGGTGAGTATGAATTGAAATCACCCTTGACATGGCTTGGCGAGTGTAGGCCTACTTCTAATGAAACAGGAAGTTGGGGTGGTACATATCAAAAGGCTCATCTCTTTATTTATAAAGTAGACCATCAAAATAATTTTTTAAACGCTGTGGAAATTCATATCAACTGAAATGAAAACAATGGCGCCACCTGCTGACTAACTATGGAAAAAAACAGTTGAAGTTCATAAACATTTAAAGGGTTAGTTCACCCAAAAAGGAAAATAATGCCATTTATTACTCACCCTCATGCCGTTCCACACCCGTAAGACCTTCGTTCATCTTCGGAACACAAATTAAGATATTTTTGTTGAAATCCGATGGCTCAGTGAAGCCTGCACAGGGAGTAATGACATTTCCTCTCTCAAGATCCATTAATGTACTAAAAACATATTTAAATCAGTTCATGTGAGTACAGTGGTTCAATATTAATATTATAAAGCGATGAGAATATTTTTGGTGCGCCAAAAAAAACCCCAAAATAACGACTTATATAGTGATGGCCGATTTCAAAACGCTGCTTCATTAAGCTTCGGAGTGTTATGAATCTTCTGTGTCGAATCATGATTCGGATCACGTGTCAAACCGCCAAACTGCTGAAATCACGTGACTTTGGCGCTCCGAACCGCTGATTTGACACAAAAGATTCATAACGCTCCGAAGCTTCATTAAGCAGTGTTTTGAAATCGGCCATCACTATACAAGTCGTTATTTATTTTATTTTTTTGGTGCACAAAAAATATTCTTGTCGCTTTATAATATTAATATTGAACCACTGTACTCACATGAACTGATATAAATATGTTTTTAGTACATTAATGGATCTTGAGAGAGGAAATGTCATTGCTGGCTATGCAGGCCTCACTGAGCCATCGGATTTCAACAAAAATATCTTAATTTGTGTTCCGAAGATGAACGAAGGGCTTACGGGTGTGGAACGGCATGAGGGAGAGTAATTAATGACATTTTTTCATTTTTGGGTGAACTAACCCTTTAAGTTGTTTGTTTGTGGTTGAGTTTTGTTTTTTATAGCTTTGTTTAATAAAACTCTCTATATTCATAACTCTCACTCTCTGTCTGTCAGGACTTCCTCTATGTGATCCCAACACAGAGACAGGCTGCACGAGCAGGAAATGTAGTTCATGCCATGCTGCAGTATCGCCGAAAACTAGAGCGAGGAGAACTTACCCCGGTACAGACACATACAAATAGTTTTTCCATCCACTACATTGAAACACATGCAAAAATAAATAAAAGAAAGTTTCCCATCATGCTCGCTGTTCTTTCTTCTCAGCTGAGAGCTCTTGGGATTGTCCCTATGTGCTCTTTTCAGTATGAGAGGATGTTCAACACCACTCGTATCCCTGGCATTGAGACTGGTAAGGACATTTTTCATTTATGTTTTACATACTATTTGACTATAGACGATAGGCCTAAAGATTCACGGATGCTTATTTCAAACCATGAGATGATGGTTTCTCACACGCCTTTGTTTATGCTCAGATTTTGTGCAACATCTGAAGGACAGGAAGCACTTGGTGGTGTACCATCGAGGCCGTTTCTTTAAGGTGTGGTTGTACTATGGTGGTCGCCACCTTTGGCCCTCAGAGCTTGAGCTGCAGTTTCAACGTATCCTGGATGACAAATCTGAACCTCAACCTGGAGAGATCAAGCTCCCTTCACTGACTGCTGGGAACAGGTGAAGACCTTGCAATATAGTCTTGAGACTGTGTACTAAACCAGGGCTTTTCAAACTGGTGTCTTCAGACAGTTCAAAGAAAAATATTTTATATTGATAAAATATTTAAATAGTAGTGGTAGTAGTAGTAGTATATAATAACAATGTAGGAACATGAATATTTTTGTAAATTGAATTAAATATATAAAAAAACAAAAAAAAAGATAGAAATCTTCTTCTTTAAAGGGTTAGTTCACCCAAAAATGAAATTTCTGTCAACAATTACTCACCCTCATGTTGTTTCAAACCCGCAAGACCTTCATTCATCTTCAGAACACAAACTAAGATATTTTTGATGAAATCCAAGAGGTTTTTTTATCCCCCATTATAGAAAGCAATGTAATTACCGTCATTCAAGGTCCAGAGAAGTAAAGACATTGTTAAAATAGTCCATGTGACTACAGTGGTTCAATCATAATGTTATCAAGCAACAAGAATACTTTTTGTGCAAAAATAAGGAAATGTTTTTGAATAAAGTCGTTATTTTTGTTTTGTTTTTGCACACAAAAAGTATTCTAACATTAAGGTTGAACCACTGTAGTCACATGGACTATTTTAACGATGTCTTTACTACTTCTCTAGACCTTGAATGTGGTTAAATTCATTACTTTCTATGGGAGATTTTTAAAAAAAAAACTCGAATTTCATCAAATATCTTAATTTGTATTCCGAAGATGAACAAAGGTCTTGCACGACATGAGAGTGAGTAATTAATGACAGAAATTTCACTTTTGGGTGAACTAACCCTTTAACACTCATGCAGGGTTCCTTGGGCCAGGGCACGTTTAAAGTACTTCAGGGAGGGTGTCAACCGGGCATCTCTGGAGGCCATTGAGACGGCTGCTTTTTTCCTGACCCTGGACGATGAGGCGCATGGATATGATCCAGAGGACATACGGGCCCTGGACCTCTACGCCAAATCTCTACTGCATGGAAAGTGCTATGACAGGTAGGAACCAGTATTGTTTCAGTATCATTTAATGTATTTTTAGCTCAGGTTTTAGTAATTTTGTAATGTGCTTTTGGCATTTATATTTTTATATTTCTATTTAGCTTTATTTTATTTTATTTCATTTTTAGTTTGTCATTTTAGCACTTCAACAAACGTATTTCAGTTAGTTGCCAATGTGACATTTCTAATTTAAACAAATGTACATTAACTGAACAATCTTCTCGCACATGTCAGGTGGTTTGATAAATCTTTCACTTTGATCGTCTACAAGAACGGTAAATTGGGCGTCAACACTGAGCATTCATGGGCTGACTCCCCTATCATTGGACATATGTGGGAGGTAAACAAAGAATAATAATAATTTGAAATATATTTATTTTTAAATTACACTAATCGGCTGTAAGAAATAACATCCATTACAATTTTTTGTTTAGTATATTTTGGCCACAGACTGTTTCCACCTGGGATATACTGCAGAGGGACATTGCAAAGGAGACATCAACAAAAGCCTGGTGCCCCCTACCAGACTACAGTGGGACATCCCAAAAGCGGTATGAATTACCTTTACATTTTAGGTCTTGACATGGTTTTTCATTTTAAAGATGGACAGATTGAACTAATTTTAATTTTATGCAAGATGATTTAATATTATACACCCTGATAGCTGTAAGATCATTTCTACATTGTTAACTGATTAAAGTTCCTTATGTCTCTCTCAGTGCCAGGAGATTATTGAAGGTTCGTACATGATTGCAAAGGGAATTGCTGACGATGTGGATTTCCACGGCTGCTTATTTAATGAGTTTGGGAAGGGCCTGATAAAGAAATGCAGAACAAGTCCGGATGCTTTTATCCAGCTGGCACTACAACTAGCTCAATACAGGGTACAAGCCACACATATGTACTGTACATATATGTCCCTCTGCAAAAATGTGTCTGTATATTGTAAACAAATTGTTTAATCAAGTTCATTTTTTGTTTTGTTGGTGTAGGACAAGGGTGAATTCTGTCTGACTTATGAATCCTCCATGACACGCATGTTCCGTGAGGGCCGGACGGAAACCGTGCGCTCATGCACCTGCGAGTCCACTGCGTTTGTGAAAGCAATGGACGACGAGAGCATAACGGTGAGAGCAATATATTTACAGACCCAACCCAGAGGTCATATTTAGAAAGTTGAGTTGAGTAACAGTGCCATTTTAAAAGTTAAAATAAACGTTTTGATAGATGATAACTTTTGTTTTTGTGTAATGCTGCATCCAGATTTTGTCAGTATTGTTCATGACCATGTTGAAACATCCGGTGGAACATAAACACCCAGACAGCAACATAGTGTTGGCCCAGACCCGGCCCACATCTGGTCCATGCGTAATCCACATTTACCAGATGTGGGCCGGAATTGGGCCACACTATGTTGCTGTCTGGGCAATGACTGGGTGCACTTTTAAATCAGCACGTATAAGTTTTGATTTGGAAAAAGATCTGAATTTGTTTGAATCTTCTTCTAAGTGATATTGTTATTAACTTGTCTGACCTTTTCTTGTTTACCAGAATGAGCAGAGGTTAGAGCTCTTCAAAATAGCTGCTGAGAAACATCAGAACATGTACCGTCTGGCTATGACAGGAGCCGGGATCGACCGGCATCTCTTTTGCCTCTACATTGTGTCCAAAGTAATGGGCATAGACTCACCCTTCC
This sequence comes from Anabarilius grahami, assembly GCA_003731715.1. Taxonomy (NCBI): domain Eukaryota; kingdom Metazoa; phylum Chordata; class Actinopteri; order Cypriniformes; family Xenocyprididae; genus Anabarilius; species Anabarilius grahami. The sequence continues at coordinate 3,502,189 of RJVU01053773.1, forward strand.
TCAAACAGGTGAGTGCAAGTCTGTTTCATGATTATACATACGACCTCCCTGTTTAATTTAGCAGAAGTCTCAAGGACACCTTCTTTTGATAGGTTTTGTCTGAGCCTTGGCGTCTGTCCACCAGTCAAACCCCTCAACAGCAGCTCAATCTCATCGACATTCAAAAGTTTCCCAAGTATGTGGGAGCAGGAGGCGGCTTTGGGCCTGTGAGTGTCTCCACCTACAGTACACAACGTGTCATTGAGTTTAGTAAATGAATATACCCAAATATTTGACCAGTTTTGATTTACAATTCTTTATATGCAGGTTGCTGATGACGGTTATGGTGTTTCTTACATCATTGTCGGCGAGAATCTCATTACATTCCACATTTCCAGCAAGTTCTCCAGCCCTGAGACGGTAAGAGAATTTAAAACTCTGGCATTTTTCATAACTCATTTTACAACTACTTTGAGAACAGATGATACATAAAGGCCACACACTATTCAAATATAGACCCTTGTTATGGCCTCGTTCACACCAAAAATCATAACTATTTACAGCATCTCACAGAAGTGAGTACACCCCTCACATTTTTGTAAATATTTTATTATATCTTTTCATGTGACAACACTGAAGAAATGACACTTTGCTTCAATGTAAAGTAGTGAGTGTACAGCTTGTATAACAGTGTAAATTTGCTGTCCCCTCAAAATAACTTTTCATTTAGGGGTTTACTCACTTTTGTGGCCAGCGGTTTAGATATTAATGGCTATTAATAACTATTAATGTGGAGTTATTTTGAGGGGACAGCAAATTTAAACTGTTATACAAGCTGTACACTCACTACTTTACATTGTAGCAAAGTGTTATTTCTTCAGTGTTGTCACATGAAAAGATATAAAATATTTACAAAAATGTGAGGGGTGTACTCATTTCTGTGAGATACTGTAAATAACTATATTAACGTCCACACCAACGGACGATATGTTTTATGCGAGCGTGTGCTACTGTTACGTTTTGTGAACGTAATCGTCAAAATAGGAAGGATTTTTGTTTGGCTGCCAACCTTTTTGTTTATCAGAATGAAAAAAAGATTACTACAGGGTTATACTGGAGTATTGATAATGAAAATTAAATATCAAACACAAATTCTATTTTATTTTAGTTCTATTTTATACTTCATCGAATGAGAAAATTAAAATGCATTGAACATTTGTTTCATCATTAGAGCTGCCATTTTGAGAATATTATTTAACATTTTAATTCATTTAAAACTTACATAGTTTTTGGTGTGAACAACTTTTGTAATAATCCAAATTTCAAATGTGGACCAAACAACCTTAAAAAAAAAAAAACCATCACAGTGATCTAGATTATCTAAAAGTGAATCTAAAAAATAAAAAAAAGATTTTAGAAAAATCATCATTTATTGAACCTCGTGTCTTTCTAAAGTGATTTTTTTTTTAAAGAACATTCTGGATTAAATGGATTTAAATTTAAATTCTTTAAAAAAAGAATTATTCTGAATGGTACATAAGATGATTTACTATCACTATTTCACACTTCTGAATCTGCTTCTTATCTTACACTATCTTTTCCTCCCTGTCCTCAGGACTCGTTCCGCTTTGGCCAGAATATCAGACAGGCCATGCTGGATATAAGAGCTCTATTCAACCTGAAAGAGAAGAAGATGTGACTCCTATAAATGGCTGACGCAAATTGAAAGCAACAGTTTTAGAATAATCTGAACAACCACCACAAAGAGCAAATATTAGGTTATGTTAGCATTAAATAAACTTGTAAATATATTGTAGTTATTTATAGCAAGAACGTGCTTAGTAAAATGGTGCACTTAGATATTTTAGAGCAAATGGGAGGGGAAACAAATGTGTACAAATTTTATTGTATTTAATTGTAAATATTTTAGTATGTAGTCTTTGGCAAATGACTGTAAATATTAATTGGTGCATATTCACTTTTAAAATATTGAATTTACCCTGCACTTGATTAAACAGAAAAGCTATACATAAAAATCTGGGTCTTAACATCCAACACACACACAATCAGACACACACAATCAGAAACGCATCTTTTCAAGAATTAAAAAAAAGATCTGAGATTTATTGGAGGGGTTTCAAGGCATATATATAATGATTAGCAAATATGAGAGACAGCGAGAAAGTATGACCTTTGTACAGAATATAAAAACAGCTCTACCACAGAACAGAACTAATGATGTTCATGTGAAACAGTGAATATCATACAATATAAACTGCATCTCCAACGTTTAGCACATTCTTTGAGAAACATCAGCATCACCGTCAAAGACAGGGGTGCGTTTCCCAGAATACGAGGTCTTGATTTATTAGAGAGGTATAACCTTGGATTCCTTCAGTCCAACAAAGTTTCCACCGAACAGTGAGGGAGGGGTTTTTTTTATCCGACGCACGAGGGATAATACAAAAGTAAAAAAAGCAATCCTTTCCTGACACACTCTTCCTCGTCACTGCAGCTTCATTAACTATTGTTCGAGGCAAAGATTATGATGTAACCTACCTATGGGTTGTGCATACTAACAAGAAAACAAGAAATGTGCTAAAACACATCATGGCTATTTATGAAACCGCAGGTGATGTGCGAGCAGAAGATATCTGGAAGTAATCAACAGTATCAGATAAGAATTATACTATTACTCATACGTTCTACTTGGAAGCTGCCTCACAATCGGGTGCATGGTCAGTTAATGTAACAGAAAACTATAGACATAAAAAGGCAATTGAATTTTCTTCGTTAAATGTTCTTCTGCTTTATAACCGTGTCCATGTAGAATCTGCCAGAAGGCCAAGGTGGGCAGATGTTTTATATACCATTACGCTGATATATTTTCAGGTGAGGCTAGAGTACGCTAGCTGTTATGGGCGCTCAGGTTTAAGATGTGGCTCCTGGGGTGGTGTTGACATTTTGCGTGGCTACCTGCGGTGCGACTTCGATGATGCGGGGTTTGTCGATGATGCGTGCCGTGCGGTTGCCTTTCTCTACGATGCCGATGATCCACGCCTGGTGACCCTCGCCGTACTTGGGAGATTTGATCTCGGCACAAAAACGGGCTGCTTGCTCACGTGGAAGACAGATCAGCAAACCTCCTACAGAAAAAAAGAAAAAAAGAAGATTCAGATTGCTGCTTTTTGCAAGGTTAAATTGAAATATTAAGAAGACTTTAAAGGATTAGTTCATCCAAAAATGAAAATTCTGTCATTAAGTACTCACCCACATGTCGTTCCACACCCGTAAGACCTTCGTTCATCTTCAGAACACAAATTAAGATATTTTTGATGAAATCCGAGAGCTCTCTGAGAGCAAAGACAGCAATTAAACCACCACTTTCAAGACCCAGAAAGGTAGTAAAAACATCATTAAAATAGTCCATGTGACTACAGTGGTTCAACCTTAATATTATAAAGCGACGAGAATACTTTTTGTGCACAAAAAATAAACAATTTATTCAACAATTTCTTCTCTTCCAAGTCAATCTCCTACGTCGTTCATGTAGTAAACACAGTGCAGCGCTTCCAGGTTCTACGTCTGAACGAAGAAAAAAAAATAGCTGAAGTTGCTGAAATTTTTGTTTGTTTTTTGTGTACAAAAAGTATTCTCATCACTTCATAAAATTAAGTTTGAAACACTGTAGTCACATGGACCATTTTAACGATGTCTTTACCTCTCTGGACCTTGAAAGTGATGTCTATCGAGGGGTCAGAGAGCTCTCAGACTTCATCAAAAATATCTTAATTTGTGTTCCGAAGATGAACGAAGGTCTTACGGGTTTGAAACAACATGTGGGTGAGTGATTATTGACAGAATTTTCATTTTGGGGTGAATTATCCCTTTAATACAGGGATAAAATACACATACAGTGGTATATAAACATCTGAGACCATAGTGAAAACAATGCCTCCTCATTTAAACTTGGAAATAAACAATTCTGAAAGGAAAAAGAAAAGCTATAATTATTTCAAATGCTGTTGTTTTGAATTTTCTATTCATTTAAGAATCCTGAACATTTTTATCATGGTTTCCAGAAAAATATTAAGCAGCAAAAATAAATGTTTCTTGAGCACCAAATCAGCATTTTAGAATAATTTCTGAAGGATCATGTGACACTGAAGACTGGAGTAATGATGCTGAAAATTCAGCTTTGACATCACAGGAATAAATTACATTTTAAAATATATTCAAATAGAAAACAGCCATTTTAAATTGTAATAATATTTCACAATATTACAGTTTTTACTGTTTTTTTTTTAATCAATTCAATGCAGCCTTGGTGCGCATCTGAGAATTCTTTTAAAAACACAAAAATTTTTTAAAAAATCCCAACCCCAAACTTTTGAATGGTATTGTATGCCTACATTTTTTTAAAATCTCTACATTCTTTTTTTTTTTTATTAATATATTTTAGATTTTCAATATATTTTATTACATTTTTGTTATTATTAGTTTCTTTATATTTAAAATGCAGAATATTTATATAAAATTAGAAATTAAATTAAATTTTATTTTTAAGTTTTCTTCATGTAAAATGGGTAAAATTCTTTTCATTTTTTAAAATGTTTTATTTAAAAAAGGTTTCAGACTTTCAGACAACTCAGTAGTTTACCACCACAAGAAAAAAAAGGTGCACTGCAGATCAGATCTTATACCTGAGGTCTCTGGGCAGGTGCCGTGCATAAGGCCAAACATGTTTCCGCAAGCTTTGCTGACGGCAGCCATTTTGGCGAGAACTGGCAAGTTGTGAATGACGAAGGACACCTCTGTACGCTGTTGCCGCGCCAGGTTCTGAGCGTGACCCAGGATCCCAAACCCTGTGATGTCAGTCGCTGCGTGTGCATTGAAGGTGTGCATCAGCCCGGCAGCTGGATGGAAAGAGAGACGGATAAAATCTAACGTTTGCTGGAAATGTCTTTATGAGCTGCACTCATGTGTCATGTACTGACCTGTTCTGTTGAGTCGAGCCATGTTCAACATGGCCTCCTGATAAGCCAGTTCAACATCCTCCTGAGTGACAACCAACTTTATCTTATTCCATTTCTCTGGCTGAGACAGAAAGATAGATAGCAGTTAGACGCTGTTCAAGCTATAATAGGTCATTAAAAATGTCTAAAACACTTACAATGTCCAGCCACTGATGCACTGCGACCGCCACTTGTGTTCCAAGTGGTTTGGTAAGAACCAGCACATCCCCTGGTACTGCATTATCTGGCCTAGAACACGCAGAAACACACATGCACAAAATTACAGGAATGGAGAGACCTATTAGTTGAGCATGTATCAATAACTGGCTAGAGTATATAAAATTAGAGATACTTACATAATGAACTCATTAGGTTGGCACACTGTTGTGGCCACGCCTCCCAGGACTATCCAAGGATTTATAACAGTCTGACCACCTGTAACTGAGGTTCCTGCCTCCTCGGATGCATCCTTAAACCCCTGGATGACCAGCGGCATGACCTTATCACGCTCCTACAGAACACATATCACATGATTATTTATCATTATTTTTGTCTCTTGCGCAAAAAAAAGTATTCTCGTCACTTCATAAAATTAAGGTTGAACCACTGCAGTCACATGGACTATTTTAACAATGTCTTTAGTACCTTTCTTGGTAAGTTCCTTACCTAAATTGCTTTCTATAAAGGGGTCAGAGAGCTCACGCATCTCATCAAAAATATCTTAATTTGAGTTCCGAAGATGAACGAAGGTCTTATGGGTGTGGAACGACATGAGGGTGAGTAAATATGACAGTATTTTTAATTTTGGATGAACTAACCCTTTAAGACAAGAGCTGTACAAATAAACATTCCTCAAAAGCCTGATTTATGTTACATTGACACTCACATTGAAACATGGTTTATTCAAAAAATTAAGTACGGATAATCAAGCAAACAAGCATGCTTCAGTCCAGTAAGTGTTTATCTTGAAATATTACTAACAATGTAAAAATCATCCTTATGTTTACTTATACAAATCACAAGTTTCAGATTTTAGAATTATACTAAAAGACCTTTTACATGCTAAAAAACAAATTAGATGACAGAATGCATGTAGCAGGTTTTTCATCAAAGTTTTGATTATGTTGATCATTTAGAGGCCTTAGAAATTTGCCTTTTTAGGCGAACCACTCCTTAAAGGGATAGTTCACCTAAAAATGAAAATTCTGTCATCATTTACTCAACCTCGTGTTGTTCCAAACCTGTATGAATTTCTTTGTTTCGCTGAACACAAAGGAAAATATTTGGAAGAATGTTTGTAACCAAACAGATTGACTACCCCATATTTTTCCTACAATGGTAGTCAATGGGGGGGGCGAGATCTGCTTGGTAACAAACATTCTTCTAAATATCTTCATGTTCATTTTTGGGTGAACTATCCCTTTAAAATAACTACACCTTGCCTGTATGGTTACAGATCAGTTTCACAAGGCTTTTTCCTCGGCCTCACCTTCTCTGTGAGTTTGTTGCTGACACCAAGGAGCATCAGCATGTTATCGCATTCTGTTACACCCATGGCATACAGGTCACTCAGCACATTGGCACAAGCAATTCTCCCCTAAAAACCAAGAGAAATCATAGTGGGGAAAATCTTGTTAATAAATGTAATGTGGCACATTCTCAATCTGCGATGCATTTAATCTTTAATGTTACTCTGAAGTGAGTATTTACCATCATATATGGATCATCCACTATGGGGTAGATATAGTCTGTGGTTTGCACAAGTGACAATCCTCCATGTCTCAACGGAATCACACAGGTGTCCATACCAATGCCTATTGGAAGTAAACATTGTTATTTCAAACAGGGTTAATGGTTTGTCTGAAGTTTTATGAAGTGTTGAAGCTTAAAGGTTCATGCAAATACAAAAAAAATGAAAATTATTTTTGTTCATATAAAAAACTACATCAATGTCTAAATTAAGAGTATATAAAGAACACATTTTCCTCTTTTTGGAGAACAATTCCTTTAAGGAATTGTTTTTTTTTTTCTGGCCAGACTAATGAAAGCGCTTTAAAAAAAATCTTAAAAAATGATAATAAAAAGTAATTTCTAGCTGTGTGTGTGTGTGTGTGTGTGTGTAGTTAAGCACCTAATCTGGGCATTACAGCCCCGAGGAACTGCTCATCTTCCTGATAATGGTTTTCCTGCAGGGATTCTAGAAGTTTTTGGAGCACATCTTGAGGGACTTTGCAACCTGTTCCCTTGAGCTCTGTGAAGCGTGTTAGTCTGAAGTTCTTGTCCAGATCATAACTCTCTGGGTTAAAAGATTCCCGCACCGACATGTTTAAAAAACTTCACTGGCACGCACCTCCTTCACACTGTGGGAATGGCTATCTGAAAAAAGAAGAAACAAACATTAATGTGTAAACATACAAAATTAGGACATTAAAAGAGATAATTCAAACAACATCAATAAATATAATATCCAGTGATAATAAATATAGTATTTTACTGTTTCACCCTAAATATGAATCAAAATAATGCAAGTTTTGCACAAGTCTCTGCACTGATGCTCAGAGGTGATCCTCCCCTTTAAATACATCAGCTATGTTCAAAGCTCTTGCTGAACTGAATTCACTGTACATCTTCCTTTGTTTACATGGCAACGTTTTTCTCTCCCTCTGAATCACTCTGTTTAACAGCCCGACTCAACTGAATAAAAAACAAAACACTCAAACATACTGATTTAGCGCATTCTGTTCTTTATTTATACTTTATTTCTTCTGATAAATAATTGGTTCTTTAAAAACTGATCATGCAATGCATTTTTATGTATGTACATATATATGGGTGCACGCTGATGTTGTGATCTCTTGGATCAGTTCGAAATGCCCTGATGTGGCGCGCGCTCTCTATTCAAGAACGATTCTTTTTAGTGATTCGATTCGTTTGAAGAGTTCGTTCAATGAATCAGGGGGGAAATATTTGACTCGTTTTTATCATCACCCAAGAGCCCCCAAAGTTCTCCGCGAAACTTTTTTATTATTATTATTGAGCACAACAAATAAATTAAATTTGAAATGTCGATTAAGACACAAACTACTACAGTAAAAGCAGCAAAAATACCTAGAGCAATTTAGTTCAGCAAACAAATTCAATATATAGCAGTTTGCTAAATTGTTTCTCTTTCAATTTTTACTTGAGCTAGATAATTAGCAATGCAGTCTTTTTAAAGCGAAAAATTGTATTTTGCCTTCATAGATTTACATTTATGAATGCAAAGATAATGAATAATCAACAATAAAAGTTATACAGGCGCTAGCAAACGGCTTGAATGAGTCATTTTAAAAAGAATCATGTCAAATGAACAATTCGCTAGTGAATCACTAATACCGCTGCACGCGCTGATCCAGTGCAACGCCTCCCGCTGCTCGATTACATTTCATTACATCTAATATACAATATAACATATGCACGCTTTAAAGAAAACGTTTAAAAAGACAGATGAGCCATATTAATAACAGAAGCAAGCCGGCCGAAGTGTTTCTAAAAATGTCGGCGGTGGAAAAATTTAACCCTTAAAGCGCCCGCGCCATGATTGCAGTGTGCACAACAGAGTAATAATATAGAATTAAAATTATTTGGTGCACTTTACACAAATTCCGCTGATTATGTCTCCTACTGGAATAAATTAGATAGCTCTCCTCACACTTAATGCATTGTGGCACAGTTATATTCGTGCCCCATTTCCCCTTTAATTGTGCTGTTCAGTTTGTGCTTACCGGTTTCGCTCGATACAAGAGACGCGACGTTCCCGCAATGCACCGCGCGCAGAAAGGGCGCCTCGAAAATGTGCCTGAACAGACTGACACTGAATTCAATACTCTATTTCTTGACGAACAACGCCATATTCATTATGCATACAAGATTATTTTAACTGTTCATGTAATGATACGTTAATTCCGAACATCATTTCAAGCTAATAAGTGTTCTGAGGAGATATTTTAATTAAAAAGTCGAAGTTCTATAAGGGTCCTTCTTTCCCGCGTGACGTAATCACCTCCCCTTTAAAGGATATCGGAGTGTGGCAACAAAAAATGTCCACATTTGTTTGTACCTTTAAACTTTACTGTGGTCTTGCCAGTTTTATAAGTATTTACAGATTTTTGTCTTTGCTTTATATGAGTATTATTTTTGGTTACTAAATAAATTATCGTTTCAATGATGATGAAGGTTTTATTATACATTTAATTTTGTTTTTGTAAATTCTACATCCACAAATGCAAATATATCACTTTTATGAAATAAATATATATACAACTTCAAAATCTGTCAACAAAAATTTAAATATGCTTCACTCTTTTTCTGTCCATTAAGTCTTTTTACTGTTTTATTGTCAGTGTGACTCCTTACAGAAAATGTAACTTAATTTTTGAGTGTTGTCACTGGACTGTATCTATGAAATTTGATGGGGGGTAAACAAGCACATTTAAAACAGGTTTAGATCAACCATTTAGGACACAGCCATAGTATTTATTTGACGTTTCAGACCAAACAACTTTCCACTAATAAACATAAAGTTGAGCTTTATCATCTTCTTTTTTTTAACAGGCATATTAAAAAGGAGAAACAGACATAATATCTGTACTCTTAAAGGAATATTCACGCTTAAGCTCTATCAAGCACATCTGCAGCATTCGTCATTTCTCAGTTTGTGAAAGCAAACATCAGTCTGAGGTGAAAGTTCTGCACTTACAGTGGACGTCTAAGGGGCAAATGTGCAATGTAAGTGCATTTCTGTATGTGCGTTTAGAACTGCTTTTACAAACAGAGACATGAATCGAGTCACAGATGCTGTCCAAACAGCTTTACTAGAATTTAACCCGGATATTAACATGAATAGTTATTCAAGCATTTGGCCGTGAGGTAAAAACCCTTTGTTACACAGACGCAGGACAATGTTCAAATTGACTCATTTGTACACATTCAATAGACACTAAATCCTCTTACACAGGAAGTCAAACAGTTACATGTCTACATAACCAGTCTGCCAGATTATATAACCAACGACACATTAGTAAGACTATGTGCAGCAAATGTGACATTAAATACTAGAAAATGCAACATATTTCACCAGAAAGTGTCAATAAACAGCACAACCGTGAAATGACATCAGTTTGTTGCTTGGCATGGCAGAGTGAATTAAAGGCACAGTCATGTTTTTTCAGCAGTTCTGCTGATATTTGTTGGTGAAGCATTTGGATGAAGCTGAAAAACTACAAACACTTCCATATATTCATAGAAGACAACTAGTGACATCTGGGATGACCCACTTTAAAATTATCAAATGAGAGTACTTGTGTTACAAAAGTGTGTCCATAGTTGTCGGGAATGCCAGCAGGGGTCCTACTGATCAGCCAAATGTTGCCCTTTATTTCCACACAAACTTTCTGTCTGTAACACAGCTGACCATGAGAATTTCAAAGCCATATCTGTTGACACGTGCTACAGTCTAGACACATGAAACTATTAAAAATGACTCCTTTGCGGGGGTCGAAGATTGCATTTTGTTGAAAACAATCTCTTCTCAGGCTGTGTCCATAGCAACTAGACATTCTGTTCTCTCATAAACAGCACCTGCGGTACAGAAGAAAGTGTTACTTAAGAACAATGCCACTTTTTTTAGAGTGAGATGTTAAAAGTGTGCATTGCCGTACCATTTTGCATCACAGTTTCCACTTTATCAACAGTTTTCTCTGAAAAATAAGGTATAAAGATGATACAATACTAGAGGGAATATTATATACAAGTTATTTAGCGTAGACTAGAGTATCTTCAACTCGTGGACATTACCAGTCTAATAAAACATTTGCTATTGCAAAGAATGCTGGGATATTGTGAGGTGAAGGACACTCATCAATCTGAAGCGCTTTCATTCATGAAGTGTGTGTGGGTTTGGGTCAATGTGTCTGAGTACCTGTTTTGTGCTGAATATCACTACTGTCTGAGGTTGTCTCTGCTGCGAATCATAAAAAATAAATCAAATAAATGATGACAGTGAAGTAATTCTTTTAATTGCACTCAACTAGCAAACCGTCAATCATGAAGCAGCAGCACTGTTACAACTTTGAATCATTATTTGACACCAGCTTTTTCACTTGCCCGGTCTTTTTAATGTCTCATGCCATCTATTTCACGTTCTCACATTCTCACCTCTTTTTAAGCGTCGACGGGCAAGTTTAATCTGGTCTTGCAGAATCTGGACCCAGTCTCTAGGGCCGGGAAGCTTCTCAATTCCATTGGCAGTGCAATACTTTTCTGTGAACACTAGATTCATACACACAGAAAAGAATTACATATTTAAAAGATACATATATACACTCACAGTCCACTTTATTAGGTACACCCGTTCAACTGCTCTTTAATGCAAATATCTAATCAGCCAATCACATGGCAGCAACTCAGTGCATGTAGGCATGTAGACACGTCGAGACGATCTGCTGAAGCTCATACTGAGCATCAGAATGGGGAAGAAAGGTGACTTAAGTGACTTTGAACATGGCATAGTGGTTGTTGCCAGATGGCTGGTCTGAGTATTTCAGAAACTGCTGATCTAATGGGATTTTCACCCACAACCATCTCTAGGGTTCACAGAGAATGGTCCGAAAAATAGAAAATATCCAATGAGCGGCAGTAAAAATGCCTTGTTGCTGCCAGAGATCAAAGGAGAATGGCCAGACTGGTTTGAGCTGATATAAAGGCAACAACTGAAAGTCACTCAAGGTCTGCAGAAGAGCATCTTTTATTGCACAACACGTGAAGCAGATGGGCTACAGCAGCATAAGACCACACCGGGAGCCAGTCCTGTCAGATAAGAACAGGAAACTGAGGCTACAATTCAAATACTCCTACCTGAGTATTGTTGCTGACCATGTCAATCCCTTTATGACCACAGTGTACACATCTTCTGATGGCTACTTCCAACAGGATAACGCACGGTGTCACACAGCTCAAATCATCTCAAACTGGTTTCTTGAATATGACAATGAGTTCACTATACTCAAATGGCCTCCACAGTCACCAGATCTCAATCCAATAGTTCCAGATCTCAAACCTTTGGAATGTGGTGGAACAGGAGATTCACATCATGGATGTGCAGCCGACCTACAGCAACTGCGGGATGCTATCATGTCAATATGGACCAAAACCTCTGAGGAATGTTTCCAGCATCTTGCTAAACCATGAAGAATTATAACGGTCCTGAAGGCAAAAGGGGGTCCAACCCGGTACTTGCAAGATGCATCTAATAAAGTGGCCAGTGAACACGAACACGAACACACACACACACACACACACAGAAAGTATTCATAGCGCTTATGTTACAGCCTTATTCCAAAATGGATTGAATTTATTATTTTACTCAAAATTCTACAAACAATACCCCATAATGACAACGTGAAGGAAGTTTGTTTCAAATCCTTGCAAATTTATTAAAAAATAAAAATCACATGTCCATAAGTATTCCCAGCCTTACTTTGTCGAAGCACCTTTGGCACCAATCAAAGCCTCAAGTCTTCTTTGCAGAACCTCTCAAGCTCCATCAGGTTGGATGGGGAGCGTCGGTGCACAGCCATTTTCAGATCTCTCCAGAGATGTTCAATCGGGTTCAAGTCTGGGTTCTGGCTGGACCACTCAAGGACATTCACAGAGTTGTCCAGTAGCCACTCCTTTGTTATCTTGGCTGTGTGCTTAGGGTCGTTGTCCTGTCGGAAGATGAACCTTCACCCCAGTTTCATCACGCTCTGTACATTGCTGCATTCATCTTTCCCTCAATCCTGACTAGTCTCCCATTTCCTGCTGCTGAAAAACATCCCCACAGCATGATGCTGCCACCACCATACTTTACTGTAGGGATGGTATTGGCCAGGTGATGAGCGGTGTCTGGTTTCCTCCAGACATGACGCTTGCTATTCAGGCCAAATTGTTCAATCTAGGTTTCATCAGACCAGAGAATTTTGTTTCTCATGGTCTGAGAGTCGTTCAGGTGCCTTTTGGTACACTTCAGGTAGGCTGTCATGTGCCTTTTACTCAGTAGTGGCTTCTGACTGGTCTTGATTGGTGATGGATGTTCTTCTGGAAGGTTCTCCTCTCTCCACAGAGAAATGCTAGAGCTCTGTCAGAATGACCATCAGGTTCCTGTTCACCTCTCTGACTGAGGCCCTTCACCCCCGATCGCTCAGTTTGGCCGGGCGGCCCGCTCTAGAAAGAGTCCTGGTGGTTCCAAACTTCTTCCATTTACGGATGATGGAGGCCACTGTGCTCATTGGGACCTTCAATGTAGCAGAAATTTTTCTGTACCTTTCCCCAGATCTGTGCCTTGATCCTGTCTCGGAGGTCTACAGACAATTACTTGGACTTCATGGCTTGGTTTGTACTCTGACATGCACTGTTAAATGTTGGACCTTATATAGACAGGTGTGTGCCTTTCCAAATCATGTCCAATCAACTGAATTTACCACAGGTGGACTCCAATCAAGTTGCAGAAACATCTCAAGGATGATCAGTGGAAACAGGATGCACCTGAGCTCAATTTTGAGTGTCATGGCAAAGGCTGTGAATACTTATGCACATGTGATTTCTTCGTTTTTTATTTTTTATTTTTTTTATACATTGTCAAACAAACTTCTTTCACGTTGTCATTATAGAGTATTGTTTGTAGAATATTGAGGAAAATAATGAATTGAATCCAATTTGGAATAAGGCTGTAACATAACAAAATGTGGAAAAAGTTAAGCGCTGTGAATACTTTCCGGTTGCACTGTATATACACACATCTGTATGTATGTGTGTGTGTGGGTGTGTGTGTGTGTGTGTGTGTGTGTGGGTGTGTTTTAAAATGTATTAATTCTATCAAACCATGTAACATCTACAAGCAAATGCTGCATGATTTTTACTCAATAACATAATTTTTGAACCATTTTTGGTTACCGTAATTATCTAATGCAGTGACATTTTTAAAGTGTGGCTTACTGTAAGAGTCCATATAAATTTTTAGAGCTACTGTTTAAACTCATCATAATGTTCTCCTCTAAGCTGATGTTGAGTAAATTCTGGTCTGGTTTATTTATTTTCACATACCTTTAATGGCTCCAACTATGTTTTGATCGAGTCCTTTCCTGGTGTCATTCAGACCTCTCTTCCTCTTGCCATTGGGCAGTGAGTTTGCCAGTGTGGTATCATCAAAGAACGCACACACCAGTTTCCTGAAGAGCAGGCTGCCAGAGCGTGTGTAGTTCAGTAAGATAGAGTCCAACTGTGCTTTAGGAATAAATACGTCATAATCCTCGGCCAACTGCACCTCCGGCTGGGAGAGACAGACGGGCAGGATATTAATAAAAGAAATTAATACACACTCATGCACTCAGACACTGACACACTGTAATCATGCCACAATTGCACCTTTAGTCGGATGAGACAAAAATGGAAGATACATAAAAAAACTATAATTTCTAAGACACATACATTACTCAAACTCATACTTATCGGAATAAACACAGCCTAGAGAATTGTGAAACCATACTTATGCATTTATCCCTTCATTTTATTATAGCATTTTCTCATTCTGGTGAGAGAGAAAGACATGGCCATTAATCTGATGGGCGCAAACATGGTCCAAAATCAAAACTTGCCAAGAGAAAAAATGTGGTTTGGCAAGTAAATAAAACTGGCTAGCTGGGTGCTTCTTTTTTAAAAAGTGAAACATGCAAGGTTGAATTCAGAGTCTAAAAACTAGATGATATTTTCTAAAGAAAATTTGAGTGATACTTTCCAACATAATTGAAGGATGTTCTTTTTGCCCATGTCTATGCAGTTACTGTTCTGATTCTAGGTGGCTGCTAGAGTGTTTTAGGTTGTTGCTAAAATTTCATAATATTTTTTTATTTTTGTAATTAAATCATGCAAAATACATTTTTAATATATACATTATAGGCATTACTTTAATTTCATTAAAAATAATAAACAAGAACCTAATATTTTAGACAGAATTATTTTGTCTGCTTTTGTCCTGCCAACAAAAAGTTCTAAACAAAACCACAGCAGAATCAAACAACAGCAGGTTGTGTTTGTTTTTTTAATTAATCTGTGTGTTTGAACGAATCGATTAGGAGAGTGATTCAGTGAGTCTTTCATATAGACTAGGGGTGGCAAACTCCGGTCCTGGAGAACCACAGTCCTGCAGAGTTTAACTCCAACCCTGATAAAAACCTGTAGCTTTCAAGTAACCCTTCAGACCTTGATTAGCTTATTCAGGTGAGTTTGAAAAGGCCTGAAGCAAAACTCTGTAGGACTGTGGCTCGCCAACCCTGATATAGACAGTGGCTGCATCCGGAATCACATACTTCCCTACTTGTAAACAGGCAAAAAAAACAGTATGTGACAAAAGAAGTGTGTCCAAATTCATAGTACTCATTAAACAGTAGGCAAAAGGTACCCAGATGACCTATTACTTCCAGCGAGATTCTGAAGTTTGCATATGATGGACACTTTACTATCCCATGACGCCACGGGAGAGGACTTGTGAAAGACAGTAGTTGCATCCCAAATGACGTAATATACACTATGCACTATGTACTCATCTGTATAGTACGTGAATTGTATAAGGTTATTTTGTCATTTAACATGGGAGTCTGATAGCCCCTCCCACTCTGCTACGTAATAAAAGCTGCGACAGTTGAGTGCATGAAGTGTTCCAAACTTAGTTTTTTCTGTTAATTTAGTGCATTATCCGGGTATTTAAAGGGTTAGTTCACCCAAAAATGAAAATAATGTCATTTCACGAGTTCGTTTCCTCATAAAATCTTTAAGCTAATAAGGTTAAGCGCATTTGGCTTGCTGTCCGCTGTGGAGGGGCTCGAGGAAGCAGCTTCAACTCGAGCTTGGATATACCCCCCAAGGACTACTAGTGCCTGGAAGAGGAGTACGATAGATGAGATGCCTAAATTATGTGGTGGAGTTGGGGAGGTTGAGGGATATCGAAACAACTAATGCCAGAGCAGGGTGAGTAGCTGCTTATATGATCTGGTCGTAATTGAAAGATTAGGGTTTCCTCCTCTTGAAATTATGTTTGAATTTCACTAATTGAAAGATTAGATGGGTTCACTCCTCCCAAAATTACGTTGTGAACTTCACTTATTACTCACCCTCATGTCGTTCCACACCTGTAAGACCTTCGATCATCTTCGGAACACAAATTAAGATATTTTTGATGAAATCCGATGGCTCAGTGAGGCCTCTATTGCCAGCAATGTCACCGAACCTCTCAAGATCCAGAAAGGTACTCAAAACATATTTAAAACAGTTAATGTGACTACAGTGGTTCAACCTTAATATTATAAAGCGACGAGAATACTTTTTGTGCACCAAAAAAACAAAATAACAACTTTTCAACAATATCTAGCGATGGCCGATTTCAAAACACTGCTTCTAATCTTTTGTTTCGAATCAGTGGTTTGAAACAAAAGATTCGTAAAGTTTCGAAGCTTCATGAAGCAGTGTTTTGAAATCAGGCATCACTAGATATTGTTGAATAAAGTCGTTATTTTGGTTTTTTTTGGTGCACAAAAAGTATTCTCGTCGCTTTATAATATTAAGGTAGAACCACTGTATAGTCACATTAACTGTTTCAAATATGTTTTGAGTACCTTTCTGGATCTTGAGAGGTTCGGTGACATTGCTGGCAATAGAGGCCTCACTGAGCCATCGGATTTCATCAAAAATATCTTAATTTCTGTTCCGGACATGAACAAAGGTCTTACGGGTATGGAAAGAAGGTCTTTTTGGGTGAACTAACTCTTTAAAGTGTACTTTTTCTTTTTGGAATTTTCAATCAATACACTATTTGCACTATTAATACTTAAAAACGCCATAGAATAGTGCTATAATATAGTACTATAATAATTACTGTATTACTATAGTAATTACTATAAATGATGCATAATTACATGCAATTAACCCTAAACCACACCCTAATCTAATCCTAACCCTATAGTACGCGAATTGGGACGCAGCTAAAGTAACGATGGTCATGTGACAGCATGGTGAATGTAGTATGTCCGGATTACATTCAAACTACTCATACTATATAGTATGTGCTTTTTTTAGCAGTCAGGAAGTAATTACTTGTTCAAAATAAGTACCTACTTAAGAGAGAATGCGATTTCGGACGCAGCCAGTCAGTTGTTTCAATCCTGAACAAATCAGTGTTGTTAAACAAACAGATTGAATGAAATATTTTAATGACTCACTCATAATACAGTTACTTGCTGCCACCCAATTGTGTAATTATGTAACATACAGAGTCTCTGAAAATTCACAATATATTATATTATATTATATTAACACTTTATTTTACAGTGTCCTTGTTACACATGTTACATGTAGTTACTATAGTAATTACTACAAATTATGCATACATGCAACTAACCCTAAACCACACCCTAATCTAATCCTAACCCTATAGTAAGTACATGTAGATCATTTTTATTACTCACTACTTAGATATATAATTACACTGTAACACAGACACCTTAAAATAAAGTGTAACCTTATTATATTATATTATAAAAAAATGTACTTTTGATGACAAACCATCTTTGTCAATTCACCAATTTATTATAAAACCCCTGGGTACAAATAATGTACTCGCTCCTGCATACATTGACAGTGGTGTACCTCTGTGGTGCTTTGGCCTCTGGTGATGCTGTAGTGAGAGGGAGGTGTCTTCACACTGGGAATGGGATCTGGGATAAATGTTGCCAATGTGGAGGGTGTGTCCTCTCTGGACTGATTACACTCATTAACAGCATCAACCTCAGCATTTGGCGACAGAGGTGTGCTTTTTTTAGTGGCTGTGGGCAGAAGTGTCACTCTGTGACCTGGCCTCCTCTTTCGAGTCCTCCTCCTGGAGATGCAGGCTCGGGACGAGGAAAGTGAACCCTGGGAGCCCTGTTTGTCCTGGGTCCCTGAGAGTACAGCAGAACACGGGTCAATGCGCTTGTACGTGCGTTGAGTTCAGATGAGTTTGAGGGTAGTTATATATGATTTACCTCTCTGAGTTTGGATTAGTTTCCTCATGGTACGTAACTCCAGCAGAATGGCCTGTAGGGTGCTCTTGCAGTTGCACATACAGCAGCTGGACTCAGTTGCCATGGTAGCAGGCGCAGGGGGCAAGGCCATGTCTGAATCAGAACACACATGCATCGTCAACACAACGGCCATCACTGATGATGTCTAACACCCAGAGGCTCCAAGCACCCGGCACAAAAACCACCTGACTTTCTGACTCCAGTGTGTGTGCACCAGACTGACAGTGAGAGAGTTATTGTGTCTTTTTGTGTGTATAGAATAAAGACATTCCGTGTTTGCTGTGTTATCCAAAGCTGTCTAGACACTTGCTGCTGTGGTGCCAGACAGTACATCTTTCTGCAGCCCACAGTCACATAATACAACTTCCCCTGGAAAGGATCCCAACGGGGTTCAAGTAATATTTTCCTGTTTTCCTATCTGAAGTCACTGTGAGAAGAAGCATGGATTCACTGAGTTTAATACCACAGAAAAAAAAAAACCCTCATTCAACGTTATGAAAAACTGCAATAACTAGAGGTCAAGAGAAATGGTGTGGTTTAATGGTAAATATCTGAACTGGAAGCTGATAAAATACAAAAATAAATAAAATGTACAAAAAATAAAACAAAATAAAATGTACTAAAATAAAATCTTTTTTCTTAATTTTCAATGATATAGAATATGGGTTGTTTTACCTTGTAAGGAATTGAGTGAATTGAGTAAATCTGTGAGATTAAATATGCTCACATATGGCTTCCTTTTTGCACGATAGAGCTTTAGTTGGCATCTGCAGATGGCACGGCAGATTGTGTTTACAGACAGTGGTTTCTGGAAGCATTTCTGGGCCCATTTAGTAATGTCATTGACACAATCATAGTGATGAGTGATGCAGTGTCGTCTGAGGGCCCGAAGACCACGGGCATCCAATAAAGGTCTTCGGCCTTGTCCCTTACGCACAGAGATTTCTCCAGTTTCTATTAATCTTTTGATGATGTTATGCACTGTAGATGATGAGATTTTCTCTTTCACAGATTGGAGAGCCTCTGCCCATCTTTACTTCTGAGAGATTCTGCCTTTCTAAGACATCCCTTTTATAGCTAATCATGTTACAGACCTGATATCAATTAACTTAATTAGTTGCTAGATGTTCTCCCAGCTGAATCTTTTCAAAATTTCTTGCTTTTTTAGCCATTTGTTGCCCCCGTGCCAACTTTTTTGAGACCTGTAGCAGGCATCAAATTTGAAATGAGCTCATTTAGTGGATAAAAATGTTAAATTTCTCAGTTTAAACATTTGTTATGTTATCTATGTTCTATTATAAATAAAATATTGGCTCATGTGATTTGAAAGTCTTTTAGTTTTCATTTTATTCAAATTTAAAAAATGTCCCAACATTTTCGGAATTCAGGTTGTACTTTTTGGGGCCACTGCATATAAATATCATCATAGTGTGATATCCATACCTAAACATTGCTCTGTTTTGCATTTGACATAGATTTTGCTCACTTAACAAATCTTCTGAAGATTACAAAACCTCTGCATTGCTAAGAGACTCACCATTAGCTTTCAAGTGGTTCAGCATCCTCTGGGTTTTGGAGCGTGTGCTGTACTGCCCGTGAGCCAGAGGTGGGACAGAGCTCCAGCCGTACTGGAGATGTTCAGGGGCCGGGCTCTGTGCCACGGGCGGGCTGAGAGCCTCTTCCTGAGGCTCTTGTTTCAGGGTTTCTCCCTCTCGTCCAACTCGCTGGTACACTCGTCCTGTCTTGTCACTCAGCAAGCGCATCATGCCTGTTATCTGTTTTTTTATCTCCATCCCTTCATCACCTAACCAGACTGAGACACACAGTTAATACACAGAGCCTGTACACAGTCATGAAGTATGTGATGAACGATAGCTACCTTCACTCTCAGAAGCTGCTTCACCTTCAGTGTCATTCTGGTCTACATCATCCATTTCATGGCTAAAATCTAAATAAATCACAGAATAGTTTTTGTTTTAGGATTTTAGGAGATTGAAGACAAACAGAAAAGCTGAGGGAAAGACAGGAAAAAATAGTATCTATCTATCTATCTATCTATCTATCTATCTATCTATCTATCTATCTATCTATCTATCTATCTATCTATCTATCTATCTATCTATCTATCTATTCACAATGTCACAGTCATCAGTCATCACTCACAGTCAAATCATGCCAAACATACTGTATGTTGACATGTTTCAAACAGCTTAAAAATATGCTTAAATGGGTGGTTGATTATGATTTCACTTTTTTTACTTTAGTTAGTGTGTAATGTTGCTGTTAGAGCATAGACAACATCTGCAAAGTTATGACGCTCAAAGTTCAATGCAAAGGGAGATATTTTATTTTATAGAATTCTCTGTTTAAGGACTACAACAAACGGCTGGTAGGGACTACAACGAGCTTCTTCCTGGGTTGGTGTCATCACAAACTAACCCTAAAATGTACATAAACCCTGCCCCGAGAACACAGAACAAAGAGGAGGAGGCCATGTTGGGCTGCTTTAGAGAAGAGGAAGAGTTTTTGTAGTAGAGTGTTGTTGCCATACTGTCATTTTTTACGCTGCTTCACAAACGAGTGTCAATTCAACGCTGGATTTGCACAAAAGATTAACATGACGGCACATGCTAGTCAATGAGTTGAATCAACTCCACAGCAACTATATAAATGTATCCACTAACCGTTCAGAAACATCCATTAGCATTCTAAAAGCTGTAACTTCTTCCTGAGTCTCTCCATCAGTGTCCGACTCTGGTTTGAACAATGTAAGGCTGAACACCGTTACTGACAATCATCATTTTGGCCGTGTGAGATTCTCCAGCTTTGTTGTTGTTGAGCAACTGAAGTGTGAGCTTTTAAAGCTCCGCCCTCTTCTGGAAAGCAGCCAGGAGCAGCAGCTCATTTACATTTAAAGGGACACACACAAAAACGGCGTGTTTTTGCTCACACCCAAATAGGGGCAAATTTGGGGCATTATAGGTCCTCTTTAAAACTGAAATATCAGATTGATATTCTTATAAGAACTTACTGTAAACAAAATTTCAATTTTGATTAATGTCAAAATTGTTACATTGGGGGTCCACAGCTATACATAACAGATATGCATAAATATATATGAAATTAATGTCATAAAAATGAAATGAAAATTGATATGAATAATTAGATTCTCTGACTGTATAAGTGCACCCTTTCCAATATTTATTTTAATAATTATTATTACTATTTGTTTATTTTATCTGGCTCTCATACAGACATATACAGAGTTGCTACACATCACAAAGGTCAAAATAAATGATATACCATATATGAATGGTATATCACTTAAGATAACAATTTTTTATTTTGCATACAGCTGAGTTTTGATTAGATCAGTTTTTTTTAAATAAATAAAATTAAATAAAAACATTTGCATAAAACATTGAGTTCTCTAGTACATTAAACATAAAAAGCAGTACAATGAATTTCAACAGAGCATGTGGGGTTTCAGCATTTTTTTTAAAAGTCCTATAGTAAATTAATTTAAATAAAATAAAATCACAAATAGACTATTGCATACAGGATGTCAGTTTAGGCCTATTAGTTGCTCAAACTTGCATGCATAATAATTATGAAAGGACTAAAATAGTTTTAGATGAAGTACAGCAGGACACTGATTGACACGTCATGTACTCTTGCAGTGATGTCACTAATAACAGCAGCTGTATGCGTGACGTATGTGCGGTGCAGATGTGATGAAGTGATGCTGCAGGACCACCTGTAGGCTGCGTGACTGTGAAGAGCTTCATCCAGACCATCATCACATTCACGCAGCAAACAGACTTTTGTTATATTCTATCACACTTGAAGAAGAGCACATGGACAAACTACATGCATTAGAAGATGAAAATGTTTTACCACGAACGCTGCTGAAAAACACGCGATTCCAAATCAAAATGACTCAAACAGAATGAAGCGTCTGACATTGTGATGATGCGAGCAGGACAATGAGGGAATGATACATTGTATCACAGGTGCATTCCAGAGTGCTGACGTAACGCCTCCGATGTGCTCTATTGTCTGCTGTCATCTACAGGACTGTATGTCCGCTTACCTGCATCATTCACCAGTTTAAAGCTCTGAGATTTCCTGCTCCGCTTCCTCTCCACAAACTCCATTTTAAGGGCAGAGCGGTGAAGAGACAGAATCCAGCCCAGTTCATCAGCACACAGGCTCTTTAATCACTGACAAACTCATTAAGTCCAGCTGATGATGAGTGAAGCGAACCTGAGCTTTAATAATAATCGCGCGTCCCTCTGGACTGATGATGATGGTGGTGAGGAGGAGGAGGAGGAGGATGGACAGGACGCGTTTACATTCTCCTGCGGGGCTGCTCGTTTATGATGTAAATAAATAAACCTCTTAATTCTTTCAGAATTCGTCACGTCTATTCCTTTGCGCCACCTGATGGTCGCTAATATTTCTGGGGCGCAACTATGAGGGTCCAGACTTACATTGGACAGACTGGAGGAAAATGACTCAGTCACTGGCACTCTGTTGTCAAGAGGAGAAGAAACTTTCAGTTTCTCCCACAAAAGAGCAATGCGTTGTAAATGAGTAAACTTTATATATATATATATATATATATAGAAGAATATATATATACATGCTTACTTAAGAGAGAGAAAAAATATGAAAAATATGAATATATTCAATATTTTAATTGGCCCCACTTTATATTAGGTGGCCTTAAGTACAATGTACTTACATTTAAATTAATCTTTTGAAACAATATTGTGTACATACATGTTTTACATTGTAGTTATATCTTAAAAATTCCTGCATGTAATTACATCTGTAATTCATTTCTGTAATTACATTTATAATTACACTGTTGATCCATCCCTTACACCTTAACCAACCCTTAAACCTACCCAAACCACCACCAAACCTGTCCCTAACCTTACCCGTATCCCACCTGAATAGCAGCAAAAGTGTTTTGCAATACAATATGAACACAATAAGTACATTGTACTTATTTTTGATGAAAGTACATAGTAGTTAAGGCCACCTAATATAAAGCGGGACCTTTTAATTTATAAAATATATTTCAATAAATAAAATGAGCCTAAAATTTATCGATTAAAAAAAACAAACAAAATAATGTAGTGAACAACTGTTGTTTAATTAACGAGCAATTTAAAGACTAATATATATATATATACACTATATTGCAAAACGTTTTGGGACGTCTGCCTTTACGTGCACATGAACTTTAATGACATCCCATTCTTAATCCGTAGGGTTTAATATGGAGTTGGCCCACCCTTTGCAGCTATAACAGCCTCAACTCTTCTGGGAAGGCTTTCCACAAGGTTTAGGAGAGTGTTTATGGGAATTTTTGACCATTCTTCTAGAAGCGCATTTGTGAGCTAAGGCAGTGATGTTGGCGAGAAGGCCTGGCTCACAGTCTCCGCTCTAATTCATCCCAAAGGTGTTCTGTCGGGTTGAGGTCAGGACTCTGTGCAGGCCAGTCAAGTTCCTCCACACCAAACTCGCTCATCCATGTCTTTATGAACCTTGCTTTGTGCACTGGTGCGCAGTCATGTTGGAACAGGAAGGAGCCATCCCTAAACTGTTCCCACAAAGTTGGGAGCATGAAATTGTCCAAAATGTCTTAGTGTGCTGAAGCATTAAGAGTTATTTTCACTGGAACTAAGGGACCAAGCCCAACCCCTGAAAAACAACCCCACACCATAATCCCCCCTCCACCAAACTTTACACTTGGCACAATGCAGTCAGGCAAGTACCGTTATCCTGGCAACTGCCAAACCCAGACTCGTCCATCGGATTGCCAGACAGAGAAGCGTGATTCGTCACTCCAGAGAACACGTCTCCACTGCTCTAGAGTCCAGTGGCTGCATGCTTTACACCACTGCATCCGACGCTTTGCATTGCACTTGGTGATGTAAGGATTGGATACAGCTGCTCGGCAATGGAAACCCATTCCATGAAGCTCTCTACACACTGTTCTTGAGCTAATCTGAAGGCTACACAACGTTTGGAGGTCTGTAGCTGTTGACTCTGCAGAAAGTTGGCGACTTCTGCGCACTGTGTGCCTCAGCATGCACTCTGTGATTTTACGTGGCCTTCCACTTCGGAACTGAGTTGCAGTTTTTCCCAATAGCTTCCACTTTGTTATGATACCACTAACAGTTGACTGTGGAATATTTAGTAGTGAGGAAATTTCACGAATGGACTTATTGCACAGGTGGCAACCTATCACGGTACCACGCTTGAATTCACTGAGCTCCTGAGAGCAACCCATTCTTTCACAAATGTTTGTAGAAGCAGTCTGCATGTCTAGGTGCTTGATTTTATACACCTGTGGCCATGGACGTGATTGAAACACCTGAATTCAATGATTTGGAGGGGTGTCCCAATATGTATATATAAACACAACATATCGCCTAAAATGAATAAATAACTGTAATTATTTACATGCACTGATCAAACTTTTTCCAGCGTCAGTCTCGGATTCGTCCACTAGATGGCAGTAATGACTTAGATTGATTTCCAACAACCGAGAAGCAGGTAACGGAAGTGCGTACTGCGTAAACTGCTTCCTGTTGGATGTTTATGTGGAAAAGTGGCACACTTTCTGATTAAATCTTGAGTATTTGGGGTTATGGACATCCTCAAAGCAGAGATCGCGAGGAAAAGAAAACTCATAGAGGAGAAAGAGCTCATAGACGTGAGTATGGACTGTTCTAGAATGTTTCATAGCTCGGATCAGTTTACCCTTTACACCGTGGTGTTTCTTACAGCTGTGTTTCTGTGTAATGATGCACTCCTGCTGTTTCTCCAGGACTCAAAAAAATACTTCAAAAGGGCTGATCTCGCGCGTAAGGAAGAGGAAGAATATTATAGGAGATGTGGATACAAGGTACAAACTTCAGTTGTGAATATAGACAACATTACATCATGATTCTCACATTCAGTTACTTCCATTTTAGTCATGCTGTTGAACTAAATTGTATTTGTAATGTAATCCGTCCTAATAATATCTTTAGATCAGAGGTTTTCAATCTTTTAGCTGCCACGGACCCCCACATATGATCATCCTCAAATTTAAAAGGCAGCTTACGTTACATATTTTCATCTATAAAGACCCAATTTATACAGTGAAAAATTAATACCATAATTAAAAATGTAAAATATTATTTAGTTTCCATTTTTTACTCAGTGTAATTCTGTACTGTCAGATGTATTATTTAATTCAACTTTATTTATTATTTTAATCATTTTTAAATTTATTTTAATGTTTATTTATTTAGTTTAATCTTATTACTTAATATATTTTTTACTGGACCTTAGTTTTAGACAACATAGCAGTGTTATTTTAGTATTAATATTTTGAATTTAGCTTTTATTTTAATATTTTTAGTTTAATTTTAGTTTAGTAATTTCGTTATGTACTTTTGTCATTTTATTAGTTTTTTAAAATATTGTTATTTAGGTTTAATTTATTTTTATTTCAGTTTTAGTTATTATTTCCAATTAATAATTTTATTGCTTTGACTTGAACTTAGTTGTATTGCCAAGGCAACATTTCTCTTTTTTTTTTTTAGTTTAAGTTTTTCAACTAATTTATATTTTATTGTATTCCAGATTTATTTCAATTAACAAAATGTTTTTAATATTTTAGTTAATAAAAATAACCCTGCGACGTAGTCACTGCCTACTCGCCTATCAGTCATCCACTGTAGCTTTAAAAGAATTGTCCCACTTAAAATGTGTCTTCCCATACTCACACATTCGCTCTTTCTCTCTAGTTCTCTCCTCCAGCAGTGTCTTCTGTCTGCTGTGTATCTCTTCTCATATTGTCTTTCCTGCTGTCTGTGTGTGTGTTCTGTGAGTTTAGGTTTCTAATGAGCAGCCTGTGAGACAGGTAGGGCTCAGGCAGACAGAATGCATGCTGCCAGAGAGATGTTTGACCGGGTTTCGGCATGATTGAAGAACATTTGTGTGTTTAATTGCCTTTGCTCCCAGTGTTGCACAAAGCTGGAGGCAGCACTATCCGAATTTTCAGCCCAGCCTGCATAATGATCACAGCAAAATCGGTGCTCTATGTGACAGAGATTCCCACCCAGGAGCAAATCACAAGTTGATTAAATTCAAGATTCCTTGTCTGCTCTTTCATTTGTGCAATGCTTTTTAAAAAATTTTTTTTGAAATTTTTTTTTGATTTAGCAGTGCACTGCATGCATGGTGTGTTAAATTAAAATCAGTGTCAGATTCAGCTTCAGTGTCAGAGCATGGCCGACAGATTCATTATGGCAAGAGAGATACTGTTCACCCATTGCATCTTGGGAGAATTATGTGCCCTCATATTTAAACAAGATTAGATGAAGATTTAATCAAATTAAAAAAACGCATAGCTGCATGATTATATGGAGAATTCTTTTATTCTGGAAAATCTTGCCAGGATAGCTGTTTATTAATTTACGATTATTATTTTGCAAGCTGCCCTTCTCAATCTCACATTTATATGCTTTGCAGTGGAATCAGCCTGATGTAGCAATAATAAAATGGAAAAAAGAGACCATTTTCTTGTCTCTCTCTCTATATATGTTTATGCTTTTTATAAATTTTTTTAAGCTGGACAAGACTGAGGATGAGGAGCCTCCATCTACATCAGCCAATCCTGTGTTAGAACTAGAGCTCACGGAGGAGAAACTGCCAATGACGCTCTCTCGACAGGAGGTGGGTCAGCCTATCAGAGCTCGCCGTATGTTACTCATATGCTGTGCTTGTTTTCTTGGATGAATAATCAATCTTTGGGCTGCGTTTAGGTGATCAGACGTCTGAGGGAACGAGGTGAGCCGATCCGTCTGTTTGGCGAATCCGATTATGATGCTTTCCAGAGACTCCGCAAGATTGAAATCCTAGCACCAGAAGTAAACAAGGTAAGACCCACCTTTCCTTTCGCCATCTTGACACTCTCATCGTGTGGTGTTTGTTTGTTTACCAGGAAACCATATTGAATTTCCCTGCAAGGAAAAAATGACAACATACAGTGCTTTCAAGAATATAGTATACTATATTATGGACTCGTGATGAATACTCATTGACATACTTTTTATGGATTATCTTGTCTGTGTGTGTAGGGATTGAGGAATGATCTGAAGGCTGCCATGGATAAGATCGATCAGCAGTATCTGAATGAGATAGTGGGTGGAACAGAGGGTTCAGAAGTGGACACACAACACGACCTCAAAGTGCATGAAGAAAATACCACCATTGAGGAGCTGGAGGTAAACCCACACACACAGGGAGTCCACAATGTTAGTATTTTTATCATGGTCCCACAAGATGGCACTATTGTCTTACATCTTAAATCTAATGTTCTTCATAACTGGAATAACAAGTAGACCAGGGGTTCCTAATAATATTAATCTCTAAAGAAATTAAAAATAAACGCATGAGAATCCATCAATATTTTTTTCAAATGTGCACACATTTGTGCCCTTAGGGACGTTTAGTCAAGCACTATTAAGAAATTAGTACTGTCACTACAATATTTTTAAAGTAAAACAGAACAAAAATATAAGCTTGAGACTTTTTATTGATGTATAAGTTTGTCAAGTTAATCACATTCTTTTACTTTATAACTAACAGCAACTTTGAACTAATGTAAACAAAGAATGCTTCAGGACACCGGTGTCTTTGTGCAGGTGAACAGGATTCGTCAGAGAAATATTAAGTATTAGAGGGCACTTCAAGTAAAAGTTTTAGGTCAAAGGGGTTTGGCTGACACAATGTTTGGGAAACCCTGAACTCGTCTATCTACACTGTTATGATAACTGGATACTAATGCTTCTGTGATTTTAAAGAAACACGTTGTAGTTTTTCGACCTTAAAATAATGTCTCTAAAATTATTTCAGTGGTAGAACAACTCTTAATGAGATAGTTCACCCAAAAATGAAAATTTGATGTTTATCTGCTTAGCCCCAGGGCATCCAAGATGTAGGTGACTTTGTTTCTTCAGTAGAACACAAATTATGATTTTTAACTCCAACCGTTGCCGTCTGTCTTTTAATACATGTCAATGACAACACCATCCATAAGAGTAAAAAAAATCATGCACAGACAAATCCAAATGAAACCCCGCGGCTCGTGACGACACATTGATGTTCTAAGACACGAAACGATCGGTTTGTGCGAGANTCTGTGATTTTAAAGAAACACTATGTAGTTTTTCGACCTTAAAATAATGTCTCTAAAATTATTTCAGTGGTAGAACAACTCTTAATGAGATAGTTCACCCAAAAATGAAAACACAAATTATGATTTTTAACTCCAACCGTTGCCGTCTGTCTTTTAATACATGTCAATGACAACACCATCCATAAGAGTAAAAAAAATCATGCACAGACAAATCCAAATGAAACCCCGCGGCTCGTGACGACACATTGATGTTCTAAGACACGAAACGATCGGTTTGTGCGAGAAACCGAACAGTATTTAGATCATTTTTTACCTCTAAAACACCACTATGTCCAACTGCCCTGCACATCCGGTTAGTGAGGTCTGAACGCACTCTGACAACAGAAGTGATGTCTCGCACTCATTGAAGCAAAGCGCGAGAGATCACTTCTGTCATCAGAACGCGTTTTCTGACCTCACTAACCGGATGTGCAGGGCAGTTGGACATAGTGGTGTTTTAGAGGTAAAATATTAAATAAATACTGTTCGGTTTCTCACACAAACCGATCGTTTCGTGTCTTAGGACATCAATGTGTCGTCACGAGCCGCAGAGTTTAATTTGGATTTGTCTGTGCATGTTTTTTTGACTCTTATGGATGGTGTTGCCATTGACATGCATTATACGACTGACAGACCGCAACGGTTGGAGTTAAAAAATCATCATTCGTGTTCTACTGAAGAAACAAAGTCACCTACATCTTGGATGCCCTGGGGATAAGCAGATAAACATCAAATTTTCATTTTTGGGTGAACTATCCCTTTAACCGGACAAATTCTACTACCTGAGCAGCCTCCTAGTGGCTACAACCACACTCTGTTTCGTGTTCAGGTCGGTACACACAGCCCCGCCCATCTCCTGCCAGCGGAAGAGTGCAACTTGCTTTACGACGTATGTCACATATTTTACTCGTAGCCTGGGTGGAGTTAGCCAACAGCTAACTATAAGACGAAACAATCTAATATGCAAGTCTCAAAAGCATGCGGACAACATTTTATTCTATTATACAAATTACACCCTTTGCAAACAATGCTACTATGCGAGCAATAAAAAAAACTAGGCTAACATACTACTGTTCTTTTTGTCATTATACTTAACAATAAATAAAACTATGTAATGATATTTGAAGAGTTCAGATGCAAAAGCCTCTAAGTGCCATCTGAAATTTTCTTATAAAATTAGCATTTTTATCAAGCTTGTATGTTTAGGTTTAGTAATTTCTCTTTAATGTCAATTAATAGGTCANTAACTATAAGACGAAACAATCTAATATGCAAGTCTCAAAACCATGCGGACAACATTTTATTCTATTATACAAATTACACCCTTTGCAAACAATGCTACTATGCGAGCAATAAAAAAACTAGGCTAACATACTACTGTTCTTTTTGTCATTATACTTAACAGTAAATAAAACTATGTAATGTAGAACATGGTGTAACACGGGCTGCTTTACCTGGTCGGTGGACATGGTTTCCAAACGAGGTTTCTGCATTCGCAGGTTTCGTCAGCTTAGTCAACAAATTCACGCGTATTGCGCTGCCCACGGTGAAGCTTATACAGTGACATTTACATTACATTTACATTACATTACATCCAAAGCGACTTACATTGCATTATACTATACATTTGTATTCGAGTATGAGCAATCCCTGGGATCGAACCCATGACCTTGGCATTGCTAGTGCCACGCTCTTACCACTGAGCTACAGGAAAGCTGACAGTATTTACGAAACTGGTAACAGACAATTGCGCTTATCAACCACATGGGGGAAACCGTGAGCAAATGTTCCATGGTGTTGCTTTAAGGAGTTGTTATAATATAAGAGTTGGTACATGTGTACATTCATATCTAATAATAACCTGTATAAAACAGGCTCTGGGAGCATCTCTTGGCTCTGGTGATGATTTTCGAGACATGGACGTCATAAATAAAGTACTGAGGGTATGTATTTTTTTTATTTACTGTGATTTTAAAAGAATTTTTGGGGGGAGTGTTTAAATCTGGAACTGATTTTATTAGCAATGCATTCAGACAATATTCATATTTATTATTTAAATTAGGGATGTCAATTGACACAAATTTCGTCATTTAAATTAATCATTAATTAATTGTGAACCTTAATACTGCCAGATGCGTCTACTGTGGTGAGCCAGATGATTTGGTTTAGCTCAGCGGCTCTTTCGACTCCCAAATGGCTCTTTATTTAGTAGAATTTCTGGCTTTTATAATTAAGCCAAATTTAGCATGTTTTGATTTTTGCATGCATGTATTCTGGAAATTATAAGGTTTAGTATGATTACATTGATTCATTTAAGTGATATACATCTATGTCTATGTTATTAAAATGCTTAACCTGAAATTAAGGATGAACTTTTCACCACCCTGCTCGGACATGCAAACTCCATGCACTGACTGAATGTTGTTGATGTGTATGTATATATGCCTGCGACCAATCACGTGTGATGACATTCTCCCGGTGCTCCTGATTACATCAACACAACATTTAGTCAGTGGATGGAATGCGAGTAACTGGTCAGGGGTGCGTTTCCCGTACAACTATGTAACTCGCTGCTTCACTACCATAGTACGATGCATCGTTGAACAAATCAACTAGCTAGTCAAAACTGTTTCCCTAAACCGTATGGTCGCAAACCTGTCGTTCAACCACGTTAATGAATGACGTCATTCATGTGGTGGAGTAATAACTTCTTTAAAGGAATCAGTTTGAGATCGAATTAATGCTAGATATTTTTGCTATAAATTACAGACATGGCATCTGAGGATTAATTCTCGTTTTTCAGTTATTTTGCTTTATTTACAGATTCAATCATAGGCTTGTTCTTACATAATAGAGCACGTACGCACATGCGCACTCTTCAAAAATGGCGCTTTAAATCTCTTGACAAAATTAAATATATAAATTACATTTGTATATATTCAAAATAAAATATATACATTGTATTTAAAGGGTTAGTTCAACCAATAATGGAAATTGTCATTAATGACTCACCTTCATGTCGTTCCAAACCCGTAAGACCTCCGTTCATCTTCGGAACACAGTTTAAGATATTTTAGATTTAGTCCGAGAGCTTTCTGTCCCTCCATTGAAGATGTATGAACGGTGCACTGTCCATGTCCAGAAAGGTAATAAAAACATCATCAAAGTAGTCCATGTGACATCAGTGGGTTAGTTAGAAGTTTTTGAAACATCGAAAATACATTTTGGTCCAAAAATAACAAAAACTACGACTTTATTCAGCATTGTCTTCTCTTCCGGGTCTGTTGTTCACGACTCCGCAGTGCTGACGTACGACGCTGCTGAAGTAAGACGCTGCTGACGTGTTTTCTGGTGCGCCCGAGCTTCGTTTACAGTCTGAGGGAGACGCACGCTGTATTCAAGCTATTCTACATTGTTTGTATTTTGGTATTGCTATATTTTTTAAAATGGTGCGTAAGTGTGCATGTGTCCTTACGTCAGCAGCGTCACTGCGAAGTCGTGAACGCGGATTGACAACAGACCCGGAAGAGAAGACAATGCTGAATAAAGTCGTAGTTTTTGTTATTTTTGGACCAAAATGTATTTAAGATGCTTCAAAAACTTCTAACTAACCCACTGATGTCACATGGACTACTTTGATGATGTTTTTATTACCTTTCTGGACATGGACAGTGCACCGTTCATACATCTTCAATGGAGGGACAGAAAGCTCTCGGACTAAATCTAAAATATCTTAAACTGTGTTCCGAAGATGAACGGAGGTCTTATGGGTTTGGAACGACATGAGGGTGAGTCGTTAATGACATAATTTCCATTTTTGTGTGAACTAACCCTTTAATGTCAGCTTGCTTATTTTGCTCAAAATAACGATTTATTAAGTCCACATATCATAAAAAGAAGAAACTATTTTTCCAACCACAAAAGTTTGTGAAGCAGTTTGTGAATGTTCGTTTGAACTATGTTTTCTGGAAACACCTAATTGTTGAACTATGTTAGTAACGACTGAACTTGCGATGTTAGTTGGCAAACGATGCTTTTGGGAAACGCACCCCAGTGTAGCAAAAAGATCATACTATTATTCTGTCTTGTAGTAATTTGCCCTAAAAAAAGGGAAATAAATTGTGAATGACACATCACTAGTCTACTGCAGTGGCATATACCCATCAGCATGACAGGGTGTGCAAATGCCAACCAAACACCAGAATCAAAAGTTTATATTTATTTGTTTTTTTTACTCTTAATAATAGGATAGTAGGATTGTAAAATTAATCGATGTGATTTATGATCATTTAATAAAATGATCCATAACGAATATGTAAAGAATAATTGTTGACTGGCCATTGATTTATTCGAGAAATAAAATTACACCTGGGGTGGTGATGCAGCCATGACGTGAAGTGTAATGAAAGAATCAATTAGTCCACTTATACTGTGGTAACCACACCTCAAGACATTGTTCAGTTGTTTTATTTCAAGATATTTGTCAGATTTTGCCCTAAAAAAAATGCTCGTGTGTACAGTAGAACTAATTTATTATGCTTCTCTCTGTTACCAATTCCAAAATGTCATTTTAGAGGTAGTAAGAGACAAATGCAGTTATTGGAGGGAGAGAGAGAGGGAGGATGATTGCTTGATTGCATGTGTGAATTAGCTGAGTCATGTCTCTTTAACAGCTGCAAGTTTAATTGTTTCAAAAGCAGCGATGTTACTACATCAATACTGAGAAATACTAACCAAAACAACAATGACAGACTACAGGACTATGTTTGGGCTGCTCAAGATACTGAGTTTATTAACGCCTCTCTAGCAAAGTGTAGGTTTACTGTTTATTCACCTCTGTATTATACATGCCAGGCCAGTAGTTGGCGACGTCACTTCGTAAAGAAACACTACACACACATGAAGAATGCATATGTGCGCAGTGTTTCTTTACAAAGTACATCGCCAGCTACTGGTCTGGCATGCATAATACAGTGTTTTTAGTTATTTTTTAGTCAGTCACAACATTGTCATCTATATGTGAAACTTTTTAAATGCTTGTTTTTAGTACATCGTTGTCGTGTAAGCATGCCCTAAATTATTAACCACAATCCATTGTCAAATAATTGTTAGCATCCCTAATTTAAATAAGTAATGGTTTAATGATCATCTCATGCATAATTTAAGAGTATAATCATTTTATTTTGTGTGCTTGTATATGCATATTTTTTATAGTTCTTGCTGGGCGTGTGGGCTAAAGATCTAAACAGCCGAGAGGACCATGTGAAGCGTAGTGTCCAGGGCAAGCTCGCCAGTGCCACCCAAAAACAGACTGAATCTTATTTGGAACCTCTTTTCAGAAAACTACGCAAGAAGGTATGCTGTTCTAGATGCAACGTATTATTAGATATAGACTTAAAAGCCTTTTGTTTAACTAATTTTGTCTTTTATACGTAGAATTTACCAGCAGACATTAAGGAGTCCATTACAGACATCATAAAGTTCATGCTGGAGAGGGAATATGTTAAGGTTGGTCTTATTAATTACAATATTTAATTAGAATTTTAGTTCTTAATTAGTATATTTGTGAAGAAACCCAACTAACACTCTGTGTACTTGCAGGCAAATGATGCTTATCTGCAGATGGCTATAGGAAACGCTCCATGGCCCATCGGTGTGACCATGGTGGGTATCCATGCTCGTACTGGACGTGAGAAGATCTTCTCCAAACACGTTGCCCATGTGCTCAATGACGAGACCCAAAGGAAATACATTCAGGTATGAAATGACGGTAATGTTTTATTACATAGTGCTGTGTTGTTTCTCAGGTCAGTGATCATCTTTTTTTCCTCCTTTTCAGGGGCTGAAAAGATTAATGACAATCTGTCAGAAACATTTCCCAACAGATCCCTCAAAGTGTGTGGAGTACAACGCTCTGTGATGTACACATCACCGCATTCAAAGTCATGTTGTCTCTCACTTGCTCATGTTGTATATAACTTATTGATTGTAAATATACCCCAGTTTTGAGAACATTTGGATCTCTACAGCAGTAGTTTTCAATTCTGGTCCTGGGGAACCCACCGCACTGAACATTTTGTATGTCTCCCTTATTTAACACACCTGATTCAGATCATCAGCTTGTTGGGTGAGAACTCCATGAACTGAACTGAGTGTGTCAGATAAGAGGGACATACAAAATGTGCAGAGCGGTGGGTCCCTAGGACCAGGATTAAAAATCATTGCACTACAGTGTTTTTTTTTGTTGTTTTTGTTTTTTAAATAAAAGCTGATGTTACTGTAATGTTTTTCATTCCATTCATTGATTCTTGATGAATTTGCACTTTAATGTGCATTACTGTCATAGTGGGCCGAACACTATGGAAACCATTAATTCATCTCTCTAGAAATGTAGGTCTGGTGTTTGACAGAAAGAAAACACCTTTTTAAGGATGAATATCAAGATGACTTGCAATTTGAGTCACTCTCAAAAAAAGAAAAAAGAAATCATGTCTTTTTTTTCTTTTTTTTTACCTCCTGAGATGAGTTAAAGGAAGTGCTGAGTCACAGGAAGAGAGTGACTTCCTCACACTGGGACCAAATCAGATTTAAAACATGTACAAGACAAATTCACACAACTTTGATTCTTGGATTTCCTGCTGACTTCCTGTGATTTCAGATTTGGGAAGTCTGATTCATTTTAGTGATTTGGTTGACATTCACTTTAAAGGGGCCAATCTAAAGTTTTGTCATTGGTCTCTGTGCAGCAGTTTTTCCTAAGCTGAGGTTTGTTAGGTAACTGCAGGGGGTTTGTAAGGCAATGTAAAGCTAATAATAAAAAAAACAAAATGACAATTAAAATAATTTGAAAAAGCCATTATTTATGTAGCCCCATTAGCCATGTAGCCATTATTTATTTCAAAACCCACTCTGACAGTGGGGTCAAGTCACCAAAAGCCAAGGTGTAGCAGACTCTGACGACATCCAATCATGCTCCCTCGATGTGACAGTCCCACTTTCAAGTAGCCTACTTCACACAACTTTTTCTAGCACTTAACTCAAAATCTGAATATTTTCCAATTTAAATGTTATTTTTAATGTGATGACCAAAAACAGTTTTTGTTCATCCTTCAAAGATTGTCCTCATTTGTTAAAGTAAAAGTTTATTACAAATCTAAAAAGACATTAAAGGAACACCACTTTTTTTGAAAATAGGCTCATTTTCCAACTCCCCTAGAGTTAAACAGTTTTACCGTTTTTGAATCCATTCAGCCGATCTCCGGGTCTGGCGGTACCACTTTTAGCATAGCTTAGCATAGTTCATTGAATCTGATTAGACCGTTAGCATCTCGCTCAAAAATGACCAAAGAGTTTCAGTATTTTTCCTATTTAAAACTTGACTCTTCTGTAGATACATCGTGTACTAAGACCGACGGAAAATGAAAAGTTTCAACAATATCATTGCACCTGCTGCACCCATGGTACGGCAGCAAAGTTCCTTGATTATTACGTCGGAATGAGAGTATAGTTCCTAGCCATATCGGCCTAGAAAATCGCAACTTTTCATTTTCCGTCGGTCTTAGTACACGATGTAACTACAGAATAGTCGAGTTTTAAATAGGAAAAATACTGAAACTCTAGACCGTTAGCATCTCACTCAAAAATGACCAATCAGATTCAATGAACTATGCTAAGCTATGTTAAAAGTGGTACTGCCAGACCCGGAGATTGGCTGAATGGATTCGAAAACGGTAAAACTCAAATTTTTTACTCTAGGGGAGTTGGAAAATGAGCCTATTTTCGAAAAAAGTGGAGTGTTCCTTTAAATTACCACTACAGCCAGCAGAATAGTGACCAGCAATTGCTATTATAACAATCCAAAATCTATTTTTGTCATTTTTTGGTACTGAAGTATGCAGAAAAGTTATAAAGTCTCATGAAAAACAAATGTTTCTTCAAATTGCAGAAATCCTGTGAATGGCTACAATACTCAATGCTGCAAAATCACATTGTAAATAGACATGTTGGGAGCGCCGTTGAACTCGCATGGCATGACTATAACAACTAGATTGCTTTAATTTAGTTACTTTTCTGTTATTTATCAATACAAATGATATGTTATATGTAGTAATATAACTCCTGCAATAAAAATATAGGCCTATTACTTGCATTGACCTGACCAGGCAGCCAAGGTATGACAGCCGCCATACCCAACTGATGCCCCTGCACTCTGACCCCCCTGACAGCGCCTGCCACGCTTTTGTGAATTGTGACAGCAGGCGAGGATGACTGCATGCCGTGAGGGATCACTTGCTGCTGGGGAGAGGAGTGTAATACCACACGAGTGAGAGTGAGAGGAGGAGAAAAATTGCTCTAATGTTGAGGTGAGTTTTGTAATTTTTTTTTACCCTGTTGTACTGCATAGTGAAACAGTCAAAACACAAACACAAAAGGCATGGGGGTGTGGTGAACACATGAGAGACAGCATCAGGAACTGGCTGTTTTGGTCTCACCACCAGTTCATGCACGCACCAAACAGCAGCAGAAGAGATGTGTGGTCTAGATTTCCCATGTTGCGGCTGATTGCTCGAGCGGTCACTTTTGTTGCTCTGAGGGCCAGATCCCTGGCGCACCAGAGCTATTTAAAAACTTCTGGGTCCCGAACTGCCCTCATCCAGAGACTTGAGCAGCTTGGCCTGATAGACCTGGGGGATTGCCATCACATGCAGTGGTGAAGCTGCTTAGCCCACCGTGGGGGTGGGGGGTTTAAAATACACCACTCGGTCAGCATCGTCCACAGAAGACAGGAGGGAGGATCCCGGATTTTGCACTCAACTCGTGAGCTTTGATATCTTGTTGTGCACCTCAGGGAAAAAGGGGGCGGGCCTCCGACTGGAGTAACCACTCATCTAGGTGATTTCTGGCTGGCTCGGCAGGAGACGCCTACTCCAAACCGAGCTCATCAACTGCCTTGGACAGGACACGTAGGAGCTCGACATCATCAAGTCAAGTCAAGTCACCTTTATTTATATAGCGCTTTTTACAATGCAGATTGTGTCAAAGCAACTTTACATTGATAACTGGTACATAATTTTGGCTGCACAGCAGCTCTTAAAGAATAGTGTCAATGCAGGCAGATCAGAAGCACTGTTGATTAAATGTCAAGAATACTGTTGAATATCAAATGTCAAGTCAAATGTCAAGTGTCCCCAACTAAGCAAGCCAAAGGCGACAGCGGCAAGGAACCCAAACTCCATCAGGTGACATCAGGTGGCAAACAAGTGGCAAATAGGTGTTAAAATGGAGAAAAAAAAACCTTGGGAGAAACCAGGCTTAGTCAGGGGGCCAGTTCACCTCTGGCAAACAGTGCTTTGTTACGAATCAGGTTGCAGGTTGTCATAAGTCTGATAGGATCGCACCAATCAAAGTGTTTATTTCAGTTCCATCCAGTTGAGGATCGTATTCATCACGTCGGTATGGACAGTTTGTTGAGGAACTGTGCTACTGGCTGTCGTGTCGATGAGGCCTTCACAATGGATGATCTAGTCGACTCGATCTCTGCTGATACTTCAGGGCTGCGTTGTGGTCGTGTCATGGCTCCGGTCCTTGGTCTCAGCTGAATACGGCCCGGATCCGGTTGACTACGGTAAACCTCGGGATAAACAGAAAGACTAATATTAGCGTAGATGCCATTCTTTTTCAGATGTAACGAGTACATCTGGTCTTATAGAAAGTGTTCCGGGTTCCGGCTGACCTATTTTGTGCAGCCTAATAATCCTTTAACGGATTTGAAAATGTAAATTGAGTATGTAGTATGAATCACTATGATGGAGGTCCCCCGCATCGTTGCCGTTGGGCCTGGTATAACCCCTTTGCGGACGCTGCCACTGAAATGGCATCCTCATCCTCTGCACCCTCCGTTACTCTGAAGGACGCCATATCTTGTGCGTCAGGGAAGGGGCAGAGATCAGTGGTCATAATGTGCACTAGACAGGAGCCTACAGCAGGGGGGTGAGAAGCGTGTGGGCATTGAGCCGACGCAAGCACATCACCTGACCCTGACAGGTCCAAGTCAGAAGCTTGCGGCACCTTCCTTCTCGGCTTGAAAGAGGCGGCAGAGGAAGAGAACAGCAAAAATCTGAAGGCTTGTATCCCTACAGTGTGGACAGTCTGACCCCCCAAGCGCCGCCTCTGCACTTATACGAAGGCTCATTGGAACACAGCAGGGGATGAGAAGACGTTTGATGATAGGCTTCTTGCAGAATGTTGGCTGAAGGAAAAGAGTCCGAATGAATGCCGCCTTATATAGTGGGGATAGCCCCCTCATATTCTGCGTGCTTCAATGCCATTGGCTAGTGTTAGTGGTGTAATTTAATAAGGCTTCAGTAGTATTTGGAGGAAGGGTTTTCCCCCATTAGCGTTAGCAAACGCAATGTCGAAGTGAACTGACTCAAAAGGGAACTCTGGTTATCGTAAGGCGCCCCTGTATATATATATCCCCCTCATATTGGCAGAGCTAGAGCAGATCTCTCTCAGGGCTGTGGAGAAAACCAGACTCCAGCTCCCATCACCCCTTGCTGCAGTTTTCATGGTGATGAAAGAGTTGCGATCATAAACACACCAATCCCAAACTCCCAGGACACACAATATACGTCCTTTCACACAGCATTCCAACACGCGCACTGTTCTCACGGCTTGTGGGAGAAACACACACATACACACACTTTCATCACATGAGAGAATAACAGCTTCCAGCTGCTGTGGTGAGCTGTAACAGAATAGCTGCTCTGCTCCAGACCCTGCAGGGCTCATACAGAAACATTATTCTGGAAGAATGGACTTTATTAGCATGGGATAGCGAATGTGTGGGTATTTATGCATCACATGAAATATCAGTGACAACGCAGAAAAATAAAGACAGACGCTGTAAAGTAAAAGCCGTACTTATGTCTTGTAATGAAAAAGTGTTATGGTTGATATATTTGGTTGCTAGTATCTTCAACAAGATGAAAAACAGGTTAATACTTAGTTACTTACATTTTAGACGCAATATTGCCGGTTAT
Organism: Anabarilius grahami; assembly: GCA_003731715.1. Taxonomy (NCBI): domain Eukaryota; kingdom Metazoa; phylum Chordata; class Actinopteri; order Cypriniformes; family Xenocyprididae; genus Anabarilius; species Anabarilius grahami. The sequence goes on from RJVU01053773.1 coordinate 3,541,601, forward strand.
TTTGTCCATTTTTGCTCTGCCAACGAAAAGAGGTCCAAACAAAGTCAACGCCTGTTCAACCGTTGCACGTCTCTAAGTAGTAACACATAATAGTAGCGTTCCTCAATGAATCAGCTTTTCGAACAAATCAGTTCAGTTTGTGGATGATAAAATTGACTCGAATCTTGAATCTCATTTGCTGAATTCGGAACTGCATGCTAATATACAACTCATATTACTTATTTCCATATCTTTCTATGGCAGAAATAGTAAGAGTAGTAGCACGTGATTTCTGTTTCAGCAATTGTGTCGTTCCTGAAATAACAGTCTACGTAATAATTGACTGAATGGTACTTCCTTTGAATAAGTACTTGGTTAAAAAAAAGTTTGTTCCATATAGTATGAATGTGTGAAATTTGAATTCTAGACATACTACATTCGACATGTTGTCGTTGTCATTGTCATGTGACATACCTACATCAGTTGAGTCAAAAAGACTATAGACATAGAAAGACTGTTCACTCTTATTAGTTATGAATTGGAGAAACTGCAACACGCAATATGGTGGAATACGTCGCGCCTTCTACGTAAAAGAGCACATCATTGATTGATAAAGTCGTTGCGTCACTGCAGCTGCCGTTAGAAGCTCCGGTTCCCATAGAAACGAGACTCACGCTTAGGACTGCACATGCACATTGGCTAGTCTGGAAAATTAAGCTTTTTAATGCTATTTGAGCATAAGAAACAACATTTATGGGACAGTTAATGTCTGATTTTGTTGCTGATTTGAAATGTTAATTGTGAGTTCGCCAAGTCGTTTTTGAGATTTCCGGATTCCCCATTCAAATAGATAGGACTTGTTCTTGGATGCCCAAAACAGCTGCCCAGAGGCATTGCAAATATGGCCGCCGAGTGAACAGACTTTCCTTAAAAGGGACTTTGGTTGAGTCCCTACAGTAAAGTATCCATCAAAAGCGCACCTATTGCATACTTTATCCTACCACCCCCTTGGACTGATAGCAGTGGTGCTTTTTACAGCCTCTAGTGTTTATTTTGGCATATAGTCAGTTGTGAGCCTGCCAAATTTAAACAATTCTCCAAAATAACTCCAAATGCCTTGACCCTCTATGCTAGGGGTCACGATGATGCCCTGTGAAGTCAAGCTTTCATGTTAACTGAACACAACATTCCTCAGTGTTCCTCAAGCCCTGCACACACAGCAGGGGAATGTCATGGATTCAGTGCCGAAAATATTTCATTCAACAAAGCGTCCACTGAGCTTCACAGGAAATGGAAGATTTCTATAAACACAGCGTCTCTTGTTGTTCACATTCCAGCTGCAGTAGGCACAATAGACTAGGCTGCCCCAAAACACGTATCTCGAGCATCACACTGGGTTGTCAGCACAATAACAGCAGCCAATTCTCCAAAGTTTGGTTTTCCAGTGTTGTGTTCCTGTTGCCTGGGGAGACCCCAAGCCATTGTCTAAGGCACAAACATCTGCACACACTTCCCACAAAATCTGTGAGTCATATTATCACAGTATGTGACAAGACTGTAGGGAGTTGATCAGAACCCTAAAAGGCATTACATCACTTAGAGTCCTGTCTGACACAGGAAGTGATCACAGGGACATATGGGAATTCCATTTGCATGTGTACTATCAGAGTCAAAGGAAAGTCGTCATCGTTTACTCACCCTCATGACGTTCCAAACATGATTCTCTATTTTCCGTGGAACATAAATGAAGCCATATATTTGGATATAATAGAACAATAGAAGCTCCAAAGGTCCGAAAAAGGGCAAAACAAAACCAGAGTAGTCCATACCAGTGTCGTTATTAACTAAAACTAAATCAAGTAAAATTGGAAATTGAAATCTTTGAGGTTCACATTCCGTTCATAAGTAAATAAACATTGAGAACAAAATAATTCATATGCAATTAAAGGCACAATATGTAACTTTTCACCGCTAGAGGTCGCCTATTCAAAACAAAGGCGTAGCTTGATGACGCTGAGATTGAGAGCAGAATGATGGGAAATGTCGTCTTCACTTCAAAGCCAGGGGAAAAGAATGGACTTGGGCAGAAATCATGTTCATGGATGAAATTATTAACATTACTGTAGTATGAAGCAGAGCAGGGCCGAGTGATGAAGGAGTGGAAGGAGGCCGCTGGAGCGATTGCTATTGAGAGACGAGCGCGACACATCTCGAGAGCAGCGGAACTTTTATTATGCCACAGTCGCTGTTTCTGCTTTTTCCGGTCAAGCGTATGTGGGGTAAACCAGCTCTGTTTATTATATTAGATACATTTGAGTGTGTTGAAAGTTATAACGTTACTCTGTTTGTTTGTTCGTTCGTTCGGGGCTGCTATGGGACACTTGTTGCACACTGCAGTAAGCTAGATCGATATTAGAATATAAAATTAATATTATCAAAAAATGAGATAAAAACAGTAAGACTGTTTTGCTATATAGAAATTATTAGTTTTCTGTCTATAAAACAGTTGTTCCCTTGTCTAATAAAACATATTAAAGCATCTTTGGTGTTTCCATGGTTTCTACAAAATAAAACCGGAAATCAAGGGTAACGCAAATATGATGTCATTGATAGGCGACACACAGACATGGACTGTGTTCTTGTTAAAATTGCTTATTTCTCTGGATTTAAACATTCTTGGAAACATTTGGGATAATGCAAGTACACAAGTCAACAAACTATTTAACACTGTCCTAGTGGTTTTTGGATATTTTAATCCAAAAATCTTACATATTGTGCCTTTAACAGAACCCAACTGGTAAGACAAAAAAATCCTTATGATTTCTGTCCAAAATATGTGTAACCTTGAATGCAGGTTCAAAGCAGGACAATTTTCATTCTCTTTTCCGCCATTAAAATGATCTGTTTTCCGTGACACGACTTTGGCCTACATTTGCATATTTTTAAGCAGCATTCAGATTTGGCAAATCAAATTTCAGTTTCATGTACTTGGTATTTCAATCACCGGGTATAATTGTCAGCTTCACCTGCGGCTGATCTCATTACAAATGCAGAAACATAATCCACAAAGGTGACATGTGGAAGAATTCCAATTACGCCGGGAGGAAGCGGATCATCACCTTTGTAAGAATTAAAAATATCTAAAGATATTTTAAAATGAACAAAGACATTTGCTTTACTGTTTCAACCCCCTCTCTCTTGCTACAAGGGCCATTTGGAAGGCTCAAAGGTGTTGATAGTGATCAAGCCCTGTATGTACATCGGGGGTCTACAAATGGTCACACCTTTAGTACAGTGGGGGGAAGTTTTAATCTTCTGATTGGTCAGTTTGAATGTCTCACATTTGGGTTTCGGTCACATGGTCAAGGAAGGGATAAAAGAACATTGTAACTATCGCTCTGGCTCTTTTTCTATGCTCTGGGCTTTTTTCTATGCTCTGCTCTTTTTCTGTCTCTCTCTCTCTCTCTCTTTCTCTCTCTCTCTTTCTCTTTCTCTCTCTCAGGTAACTTTTAACATACATGCTGTATACGATTAATGGTATATTATTTTATCATCTCATACATCTATTTTGTAATTATTTTAAGTGTAACCATAATCAGATATTGTCATTAAACCCTTTCTATTACAAATTATGTGCTAACTAGTTTTGATTCAGTATTAACATTAATGTGCTCCCTATTGCAATACAGTATTGTCACACTATAGCAACGCTCTCCCACATATTTTGCTATTGTAACTGCGCTTATTTCCGTCGTTGGTATAAGTTGCAGTGGGTGGTAATAGACAAGAAATGTGCAGCTTCTACCATCTTGCTGATAAAGTTTCTTTAGTCGCTCGGCAAACCTTACAGCCTGAACCCCTGTAGGAGTTCCACCCTTACACCTTCATCCACCTGGAGGGGCATGTTGCGTTATGAATAACAATAAATATACATTAACAATGCATATTCACTCTGCTATCGACATATGAGACACAATCTGAATAATAGCAATAAAGTGATTTCACGCTTCAGTTTAGCGAACATTCAGCAATAATTTATTTCAGAATCTCAAGAACCACCACATTTCTCATCTGGAAAATTCAGTATCAGTTGCCAACAACACGGTTTTTGAAAAATGTTACTATACAAATTCTTAATAGAAAAAAGAATAAATTAACTGTGGAATTTGGTTATATTTAACCTGCCCAAAAATTCCACTTTATTTTTTCTACAACACCATTTTATTGTGTCCGGTTATATCTGAAAATGAACTCATGAAACATGCTCTATTGTCAAGATGAAGTGGTAAGACAGTTTAGTAACTAAAGTCCTTCATTTTGCACAACTGGTATTAAAACTATTGACAACAGTTAGGAAAAGTCTACAGCTAGGAAACCAAAGCAGCAACTGGTCTTCCTGTAGCACCTGAACGTGTTGTTGCTATTTCCCAGCTTAAAGACCCGAAAATAAAACGAATACTGATTTATAAAAATCATTAAATGATTGGTTTTATGTTTTCTTTTAAAAGAACCCAATTTCCACAGTCCTGCCTATAAATGTTGATAAATGTGTTAGTTTTTTTTAATATAAAAAGATTTATGTTTTTGTTATCGAGTACAGGTAGACGAAAGGAGTGAGCTCACATTGGCATAAGAGGGTACGAGGTCTGAACGACCTCGAAATGTAGACGCGGATGAGGTGTTTTACTTTCGATTAGGGCTGTTTTCACACTGGGTTTTAATTTTAACATCAAGATGCATTACACAGTGTGCTGAGCATGCATGAAAAGAATGAACAATCAATCAATTTAGGGCAGATAAAAACGTCTACTCTTAGGCCCGTGAATGAGTGTGAATCAGATGACTTTTAGATTTAGCGTCTGGTGATTTGGACCCTTTTGAATACACATTTGTAATGACTGCTTATGTTAATGGCACGCACAAACTTGAATTTTTGAAGATCTATTGAGTAGTAATGGCAAAGGGTGTGCTTTTAGCTACCTGTTTCTTAAGGTACTTTGCACGTACGATATTTTTCGTATCTTGCAGAGTGTGTAACAATGTCTTTAGCGTTATGGCTTGATGTTTTTCCTCGGTCAGACGATCGAGGCGAGGGGCACACGTGGTTTTCGGATCTTTTATGACTGCATGATGAAAGCATTGAACACCCTGTATTGTTTGAGCTTATGGTTTCTTACAAGCGGCTTTTAAAACTAAGCACCTGCTTTAATCATGTCACATTCTGGAATGCTGTTCTCAGGTCAGGGTAGAGGTAACGTAATTTCCATTGAAATATTGAGTTGGTGTGCCACGTTGTGTTGTGCTCATCTGACGGTTTTATAAATACGAACGTAATCGTAATGTCATAGTGGTGTTATAGTTAAGTAAAATCCTAAATATTAAAAACAGATACATAAAAACAGAAAACCGATAAGGCCAGGAGTGTTTGGAGAAGGTTTTTTTGTGTGTCTCGTCACTTCACTGATGTCACAACACTATACGCGGGGGTTTGTGACGGTTCTGCATGCAGTGTGGGCTTACAGCAGGGCATTGTGGGATGTACAGTTCAGGCTCAGAGCACCATGTTGGCGAGTTGCCATAATAGAAAAGTACACTGGTTGCGGCCTGAGTTGCAGTACTTCACAGATTGGTCGTTCAACGCCGAGGGTCATGCTAATGCCTCTAACCTAATGCTTCAGATTTGTTGTACAGCTATGGCTTCTAAAAAAGTTAGCTAATGTTCTGCAAAAATGGTTGAACTTTCTGAACAAGAACCAATGAACTTGAGAATGACAAACCAACATTACATACAAAGACCACAATGTTTTGAATTTCCGTGAAATGTAGTTGTTTGGTGACGCTTGCGGCATCACCATCTTGAGGGGTATGATATAAGGGCTCGTTTTCCAATCCGGGATGATCGAAGAATGGATTCTGCCATTTTAAATGCTCTATTGTTATTCACAAAATATCAAAGTTCACAGACAGAGGCTTATGGTGCACTGCGGTCCAAATGAGAAGGGGCGCTGTAGAATGAAGGAGGGGTTTGTGGTCACATAGTTTTTTTTAACAGAACTGAGAACATAAAGATCTACAAAGATGGTTGACGACAAAGCAATCCATCGGAATGTGTTTTTGTGCATGTCATGTGCATGAGAGAGAACGATGCCGGCTCTCTGACATTAGTGCAGAGGGACACACACGACAGCAGGGGACGAATGTCTATTTGAGCATGTGTGTGTGTGTGCATGAGTGGGGTTCACTTATAGTACAACGCGCATAAGACGTCTCTCTTATGCACATCACTCCAGCGATGGAATAAACACGGAGGGTTTGTGCATACGGAGGAACCGGCTGCCAGCTAACTGGGTCAGAGTTCAAAAGTCTGAGGGGGAGGGTCAGACAAGGTCAAGCTCAGTTCATTCAGAGTCTTGTATTCCCATAGTTCATAAGCACTGTACCGCCGGGTATACAGAGAGACAGAGATGAAAGAGAGGTTGAGGTGGTACTGGCTCCAGCCATAGGTGTGTTCGGATGAGTTGAGGTCCAGGCTGTGGTCAGGCCGGCCTTCTGAACACTCTTTTAAAGAGAGAGGGATGAGGGATGACGGTTTAGACGAGCGTTCCCGGCTTTGCCTTCTCGTGCCCGTACCACTGTACGTCCGCTATCTCAGAGCACAGGGGACTGCTCAGGAAACAACTATCGGTGAACGGCGATCTGCAATGAGAAGTCGAGGAAAGTGTCAGACGTGTCTTGACATTTTATAGGTACGTTTAGCCATTTATATTGTGGTAGCTAGCTTTATATTTGTGCAGCTATCAGAAAGCTCACACAGATTTGAATATCATCTGAATACACTGAACATGCTTTCAACTATCCTTATACATTTTAGAATGTTTTAACACATTCTGCAGAATTCCACAAATGTTCCCCAAAAATTTGCACAGAAAAAGCAAAAACCTGGACAACAATGGGAATGACTGCCTTATGTTTTTTTGCACATGGAACCAAAGAGGAAAAATGAGAATTCCAAATATGACAAAGACATGTTATTAAAATAGACAAAGAAAAAATAATAAAATGAGATTAATTACATTTCATTTGTAAAACATATTAATTTTCCTGTATTAAATATCTTAAACATTGCATTTAATATTAGATTTCCTTCTTAATATATTTAATACAATAATTGTTTAAAAATATAATAAACATATATATATATATATAAAAATATNGAGTAATTTTATAATATGTGGACTGAGGCCCTGTTTCCACCTGGTATTAAGATGTGTTTTGGTCGATCAGATCACAAGTAAATGCAGGTGTAAATGGGGTATAAAAAGTTTTGAGCTTGTCCACTTTCGACCACTTCCAGAGGTAGTCGAAAACGCATTCGACCGGATTGCTTTCGTATTGAAAACGCTCATGTGGTTGAATGTGTTCGAACAGCCGCAAAAGACCGCCTACTGAACTAACACATAAATATTATGGGAAGTGTGCGATAGCCAGATGGGATTTAAACTGTCAGCTGAAGACCCAAGTTTGGTTTGAAAACAAAAAACGTACCAAGCACATCATTCGTCGTAGTCTTGCGGCTATCAGAGCAGAAACGAAAGCTGATGCTTTCTGCATGTTTTTCCGTTGTCTCCGGGTGCGTTCATATGTAAATTCCATGAGCTTATTTTGTCCATTAGATCAAAAGATCAGAAAAAGCCCATACATTTACCTACACACAGACCCTCCCCTTGAAGAAATCAGGACTTGGTTGAAAGTGGACAAAAGAGACGGATTAAAATACCAAGCGGAAACGGGTATGTGTCTCCCTCGTCCACTTGTGATCCAATCGACCAAAACGCATCTTAATACCAGGTGGAAACAGGGCCTCATACCACATATTATAAAATTACTCATTTTGTGATACAAAAGTTGGTCATACTGCCCACACCAACAAGTGTTTTTAAGGAGTCACTGCCTCCCTAGTAATTTTATAATGAAATACGCTTAAATAAAACTTGTATTTTTAAATAAATTTAGTTACAAGTTACATTCCAACACAAGAAAATGACACAATCAGAGAGGTGGAGGAGTGAAAGAGTGAGATACAGAACATGCAGAGAGATAGAGAGAGATTGAGAGAGAGAGAGAGAGTGTACCTCTCTACTGGTCAGTGCTTTGGTGAGAGGGAGAACGGTCTTCAGTAGGAGAACTTTCAGTCGTATCACTGCCCCAAGAAAACACATAAACATTCAGGCAGAGGTGGGTTAGTGAGACACAAAGAAAGAGAGAGAGAGAGAAAGGTTAGCGTTTGTGGGTAGCCGTGATCAGTTAATGTAGAGTGAGTTGTGTAATTTTGACACTGGGGTAGTTCTGTTACACACTATTAAAGTGAACAACACAGACAAAGCATTGGTACAGTTAGGTGAACATCTAAACAGAGAATATGCTCCATAGCCCAGACTTTGACCAACATCCTCAAATATGTCTGAATTTAGACTGTTCTTTGGAGTAAATAGCTACTGACAAACAAAGTACAATCTACAGGAATACCAAGCCAGTTGTGCAAACTTGGACAAAACAAGAACAGCACAATGAAAATTTGAAGGACATTCTTCAAATTCCACTTCAAACATTCTTGGTCAAAGTTTAGTGCATGGAGAACCATATAAACCTAGTCTAAAAGTATACTCCCATCTAGACTAATGCAAATCACTGACAAATATTGCAGGTGATTTTCTTTCTTTTTTTTTTTTTTTTGCACAAAACTATTCTCATTGACTACAAGCGAAACACATCCTTTGCTTTACTTCAGGTCCCTTATTTAGTTTTGCTAAATGATTTTGATTGGTCAATACATCTAAGAAACTACAGAGATGCAGCACAGTATCTAACAAGCCACTGGAATACTAGAGAGTGTTATATACAGTGTTATTTACATTGACTAGCTACTAATTACATATAAACTACAAATACATACATTATATATATATATAAATTATTCACTTAATAATATATTCTAATAAATACAGTAGAGTAAATATACTGTGTGCTTAAATACACTGGTTCAATGTCTTACCCGCTCTGCCAATTGAGTATGTGTTGTGGGCTGCAGGGGGGCGTAGCTGCAGGGTCACTACAGGGAGTTCCACTCCTCTGACTGTGTGGAGATGCAGCTGAAACACACAGAGACTCCACTATAAGACACTAATGCATACTGTTGAACTACAGTCACATATGCTTATGCACGTGGTGAACGTGTCGGAGATAAAGCTGACTGTTTGCTGCCAACACCCTCTTGAGCTGCTGGAAAAGGTTTGGAGTGTTTCTGCCACCCAGAGAGAGGTGATAATCCCTACGACACACACCCACACACTGACCAGACCACCCTGACAGCTTCTATACACACGGCTCACAGCAATGCTCTGAAGTTGACTTATAAAATAGGTCTTATTCCACTATTTCTCTCTCTTTCACATATACATACACACACTCACTTGATCATTGCAGTAGCATTTATGCAATGAAGTGAAATGTACAGACCTTACCTTGGTACCCAAGTCAGTACTTTTGACAACACTACTTTAAGGTCTGTACATTTCACTTCATTGCATAAAACTGAAATTTTAAAAATGTGATGCTTTGAGAGCTGTTGAGAGGATTTGAAAACACCTCTGATTGGCCTTTGTGTTTACGTGCTCATCAGATATGTCTGTGATTGGCTACAATGATCAACGCTTCAAAAACAAGTTGTAAATGCAGACCGGTCCGCTGATAGACGGCTGCTTTCAAGCACTCCCGTTTCAAAACGCTTCCAAAATCAGACACTTCCGTGTGCTTTCAAATGCTCCCGTGTGTTCATTGTAGCCAATCACAGACACATATGTTGAGCGCGTGAACACAATGGCCAATCAGTGGTGTTTACGAATCTGCTCAACAGCGCTCAAAGCGTCACAGTTTTGGTATCGACTTGGTATCTAAGTCGGTACTTTTGACAACACTAACTTAAAGGAAACGTGTGAATGAAGTGTGAATGAAATGTGAATGAAAATGAGGTTGTGAGGGTGAAAATTACAGTCTGTGCGATTTTTTTACCATTGGGTACCTGGGTGTTGATCATTAAAGGTGCAATAGGTGATTGTCTACAGAAAATGTTTTTGTTATACTGGTTGAAAGTCTCCTCATATCCTGAAAGCTATGTTAAACGGTCTAAATGATTTTTATAAATGTATATCATCTGTGGAAGGCATAGGACCATAAAATGTTCATCCAATTCAGTCCGATTAAAATAATACGATGCCCTACCTGCCTGTCAATGTATGATTTTACATACCCTCGCGCACCCTGTTCGCACAGACATTATACGTCATCAGTGTGTTTCATGCTATGCAGTAGGGCTGCACGATTTATCGCGAAAAAAATCGCACGCGATATGGCAAAGGCTGCGAATATTTAATGCGTGGCTTGTCAGAGCTGTACAGCTCTGTGATCAGTAGTAAATACTTCTCCATCTGAAAGCCAGAGGGCGCCCTTGCGCAGAAACTCAAAATATGCCCTGCAGCAGAAGAAGATAACAACCATCATATCGCTGTAGCTGGATAAACAGAAGATTGAAACACTTTGATTAATTAAACATGACTAATAAAAACACGACTGCCTTATTCTGTGTAAGAAGCCACATCATCTCACAGAAGGATGCTCAGCTGTCGTTATGAAGTGAGTTTTGGAGTAAAAACATGTTATTAAATGTTGTCTTTTGTTGGACAAGATGTTAATAAATGCTTCTCGTGTCTGAAAAGATGTTTGACGCGTGTTGCTTTTTCAAATGTACATTATAAGCGACTCAAACTCGCAGTGCTGGATTAGCATTTGGAGCCATAGTTCATTGACAAGCCACGTATAAAAAAAAACATCGCAGCCTTTGCGATTTCATAATCGCACTAAGAATCGCGTTTAAACGATAGTTCAATGTTATTTTTCGTATCGTGCGATATATCGTGCAGCCCTACTATGCAGAGTTTACACAAGACCTCAGTCACGGAGCACCACAAACAAACAGCAGCCACCTTTTACAGTTCCTCCAAAACAACGAGCTTAAGCTGCGTTCACGCCATAACTACAGTAATTAAGAGATGGCAACCCGCGACATTCTACCCGGAGCTGTTCACGTCCTCAGACTCAGAATTATGCGTTTCCATGTGTTGACATGGAAACGCATAATTCTGCGAGTAACAACAGTATCAACACCAAAATGAATCTGCAGCAGTCAGGTACAAGCTCTCTAGGTTGTTTACATTCATTATTATTTTAATGCTTTGAGACATGAGGTAGTTTTAGGTCGCTTTGCCGAGAGCAGAGTGTGTGCGTGTGTTAATGTTTTTTTGTTTTTTACCAGGACCTCCGTACTTAGTTTTGTTCCTGTACTTGTACATGGAATGACAATAAAAATCCTTAAATCCTTGAATGTGTTTCGGAGGAGGCGTGGCTTTGGAGAAGCTCTAAAGGGAGGGTGGGTTCTTATGATTTGAAAGCTAGCTCGCTATTGCTAGCCTCTCCGAAAATGTCCTATTGCACCTTTAAGTGAACGAAGATACTTTATATAAAAGAAAACACCATAAAACATAGGTTTTGAATTCATTTGATAATTAATTTTCATTTCCCAGGACTCCAGAAATAAATAAATAAATGAATAAATAAATAAAAGTATTAGCTTTTTGATCCAAAAAAAAAAAAAAAGTTTGGATTCAAATAACTTTTTCTAGTTGTCAAATTATAGAGTTGTTCGATACAATGGCTAATCAATAGCCCTAAACTGATTTTAGTTTCACAAACCTCAGAAATAGCTCAATTGAAATCGGACATAACCCAAAAAATTACTTGCAGTTTAATGAGTAATCATGTTACACTGTTACACTATTGTGTCTTCAACAGTGATAAAAGAATCCGTTTGACAAATTCTGCTAATCAGACATCATAGATTGCATGCAGTTCTTTGTTGCCTAAAACAAGAAAACTCTATAGACAGAGTTATAACTATGATTATAACTTAGTTATAACTAAGAAAATGTTCTTATTCTGTGTTGCATAGAAT